>JAVSCE010019621.1:0-114097 GCA_032199065.1 Smutsia gigantea
TCCTCCTCCATTCTTTCTATAATAGGTGTTTTTTTCTTTGCCTTTAGTTAGTATTTGGATGGTCTGCTTTCTTTGCTATGATTTTATTTTCTCTGGTGACATCTTTTTAGCCTTAGGTGTGTTTCCCTCTAGAGCAGTCCATTTAAGATATCCTGTAGTGGTGGTTTATGAGACGCAAATTCTCTTAACTTTCGTTTATCTGGAAATTGTTTAATTCCTCCATCATATTTAAATGATAATCGTGCTGGATACAATATTCTTGGTTCGAGCCCCTTCTGTTTCATAACGTTAAATATATCATGCCATTCTCTTCTGGCCTGTAAGGTTTCTGTTGAGAAGTCTGATGATAGTCTGATGGTTTTTCTTTATAGACAGTCTTTTCTCTCTGTGCCTTTAATACCCTGTCTTTATCTTTGTTTACCATCTTCATTATTATGTGTCTTGGTGTTGTCTCCTTGGGTCCCTTGTGTTGGGAGATCTATGAGCTTCGGTGGACTGTAGAGACTAACACCTTCCCAGCGGAAAGTTTTCTTTAATTATTTCTTTGAAAATCTTTCTATCCTTTTTCTCTCTCTTCTTCCTCTGAGCGCACTCTATAATGCGAATATTGTTCCGTTTGGATTGGTCACACAGTTCTCTTAATATTCTTTCATTCCTAGAAATCCTTTTATCTCTCTCTGCCTCAGCTGCTCTGTACTCCTGTTCTCTGATTTCTATTCCATTAACAGTCTCGCATCTCATCCATTCTGCTGTTAAGCCCATCGATCGCTTGTCTGATTTCTGCATTGTCTTTCCTCAGTTCCCTCACTTCCTCCCTCAGCTCTTGCACATTTCTCTGTAGTTCCATCAGCATGGTTATGACTTTTATTCTGAATTCTTTTTCAGGAAGACTGTGCATTTCCATCCCTTCAGACTCCCTCTCTGGGGTTGTCTGGTTGATTTTGGTCTGAACCATATTCCTCTGTCTTTTCATGGCTGTATAATTTGGTCACTGATGGTTGCCACGTATGTCAGCTGGGCTCTTTAAGACCGCCTCTTGGGGTGCCGAGTCCTCTCGGGTGTAGCTGCACGCCGTGCGCTTTCCTGTGTATTCTCGTCTCTCTTTTAGGAATAGATGTATTTTCTGTGTTTTCGTAGATAAATATAGTGTTGGGAGGAGATTTCTGCCGCCCTGCTCACACCGCCATCTTCCCGGAAGTCTTTAAGCATATATTTTAAGTGTGTCCTTTAATTGTTGATTGTTTTTTTGAAGCTTAAAGCGGTTACTTCAATTAATTGTTATCTTCTATTTCAAGTGCACTTGAAGTCAAGATGGCATGGCACAATGGTTTTATACTTCAAAAATCCATTCTGTTCTGAACATGTAAAAATGCAGCCATCCTTCAGACTGCATACAGACCTCACGAACAGGGCAGACCTCACGAAACAGGGTAACATAGGAAAGCCTTAATCCGGCAGGACCCAAGCCCTTCCCCCACCCCAACTCACTGGCGAGAGGAAGAGAAACGGAGCGGGCAAGTGCTTGTCTTTAAGTCAATTAATTTTTAGCAGTAGTACCCGGAGGTAGTAAAGTACCTTATCAGTCCTCTGGGTAATTCTGCAAAATTAGCATAAGAATTTTACTGCTCTGGTCCCGTCCCTGGATAGCAGCTTCCCTCTGGGAGCCGATCAGTCAAGGCCGCTGGCCCTGCCCCCATGCGGTGGAGGAATCTCCTCCCAGAAGGGGGTGGGGCAGTGGGGGATTACTAGAAAGGAATGAGGGAAAGTAATTTTGACCAAGGAACAATATAAAGGAGGGGTTTGTGCTGGTGTTTCTATTAAGCCTTTCATTCCATCAAATAAGACAGAGGAAGGGAGCAAAGGTCCTGAATATTCAGTAAGCACAGAGAGGCTGGCCCCACCCCCCCGCTGTCCACCAGGAAGGAAAACAGACTTCTTGCCAGCAGCATTGTTACCCAGATATCCGCTGGTGTCATTGTGGAGGGGCCTTGGGATCCAGGCCGCGTCAGTCAGTCGCTGAAGACAAGGCCACGAGTGCCAGGTCCTCTCTAGATGTGTCCAGTCTCCTGGAGGGGAGAGAACTCAAGGGAGGGGCTGCCTTCCCTAGAGGGCAATCCACTCTCCAGGGACCCCACGGTGCGGACACGGCTCTGTAGGAGGCCTGGGGTCAGGGCAAACTTTTGCCCAATGGCCTGGATGCCACTGCAGAAACAGTTGCCAGGCGGGTGTGGGGTGGAGCCTTTTGCAGGCTTGTTGGTGGGAGGTCAAACTAGGGGGATCTGATATTTGATTTTAGCCTGTTTTTCTGAGTTTTTGTTCCTTATCCCAGTTGTTGAAAACTTTAAAGGCAAGGTCTACAAGCTCTTTCTGGGGTGTTTGGTTTCCATTTTTTAAATTTTTGGAGCTTTTTATGAATATTTGGGTAAGACTGGGAAATGAAGTGGAGGTTTAGGAAAATAAGGCCCTCAGGGGAGTTAGGGCTGGTGTTGGTGTGCCTCTGAAAGGCCATTTATAAAGAGGGCTGGGTTTTCATCTGCCCCTGGGTGATTTCCCTGAGGCGCTCATAGTTGAATTTATCAGGGTTTTTTGGAAAGGACCGATCTTTTGTTCAACACGGTCCAGATCATTAATTGAAAAGGAGACATGAACACACACGGGCCTTTCTGTGCCTGCTACCTCCCAGGGGGGTGGGAGAGGGCGAGAAGCGGTCTGGGGAGGTGCTGGGTGGGAAGCGAGAGTGCGGAGCATGTTTTAGGCCAGGGCGGGGCGGTGGGCAGGTTTGGAGACGGGGTTGGGCTGGAAGAGGCACCCGTGCTGGCGGACATCAGAGGAGGGGGGGCGGTGTCCAGGGGAAGCTGACAGTGGGGAGGGATTTGGGTTTTGCTGGGGCTGTTGGGGAGGAGGAGGACGGTAAGGTGGAGGGTGACAGAGGAGGGAGCAGGGGGAGAGAGGCGTGGGGTGTCGGGGTGGGGATAGGGGATTTTTGTCTCACCTGAGCTCTTAGAGTCAGCAAAAGGCACAGAGTATGCCACAGGCATAAGGGAGTGTTTCAGCCCAGCAGGCCTCCTGGAGGTCTGGGGACAGTAGGAAGTTAAGGTCCCTGGGAAACTACTAACTAGTTAGGAAAGATCATCTCTGGTTACCTGGGCTGAGGCAGGCCGCTGTGAGGAAAAAAGAAGAGAAGAAACAAAAGGGTGGTTGCTTAGGAAGGGGGAGGCTTGGATTTAGGGAACAAACCTCTGCCCATTTGCCAGTCCTCTGGAGGAAGTTACTGAGATCTCGGAGAATCTGGAAATAGAAATTGCCCCCAGCTGGCCAGTGTGACCCATTATTAAGTTTATATTGAGGCCACATGGAAGTAGAATGAAAGACCAGTTTTTTTGGTTTAATGTCTCCTTTTAATCCAAATGGGGAGAGATTATGTAGGAGAGAGCTGACGGGGTGTCTCCCGATGTCTCTGACGGGGAATTGCCCGTTGTGGGAGGGTGAGAAAGGGCGGCCGGGGTTTGGGAAGCAGGCCGCCGGGACATCTCCCCGCGATCGGTTTCCCATCCGGAGGCTCCTGGAGCCCGACTGTCCTGCACCCCGACAGGAAGCGTCCCCCAGTCAGAGTGCAGGAGGTCCCCCTGTGGGGTTTTCAACTGGAGAACAGAGAGGAGGGGAAAGGATCAGGGAACGGGGACCTGGACCAACTTTCTCTAAGGCGCCAAGAGAAAGCCGATGAGAGGCCCAAATCTCCCCCTCCTGGGAATTGAGGCCCGTGGTGGGTGTGTAGATTGGGGTCTGGCAAGACAGTACCTGGACTGGAGTTCACAAGGAGCTGTTGGGTGAGGGAGGGAAGGGAAACGGGCGGGACACAGGAGGCTCTCGGTATCCAGGGTCCAGCCCATGGCGAGCTGCCCCCCAGGCTGCAGAAGCACCCCTGCTTCCAGCTCCCGCTCCCGGGTTTTGGCACTGTCGGGGGAGCATTGTGTGTTTTCCTCTGTCCTTGTCCCCTCCGCGACAAAGAACTGAAGGGTAGAGACACAGTAGTGAAGCAGAGTAAAAGTTTTATTTAAAGTTACTTAAAGAGAGAAAAAATGCGGCCACCTCAGCAAGGAGAGGCGCCCTGAAAGGTTGGAGAAAGTTTAAGATTAAAAGGTTACACACTTAGAAAGTGCGGGCGACCTCAGAGAGAGGAGGGCCCCGAAAGGTTGGGGGTTCCCCCTTTTAAGGATTCTTCAGGAATGTGACTAAGGGCTGGGGGTGCAGACTTGTGAAGTGGTCTTTGAATACTTAGAATTAACTTTACACAAGGAACTTCCTGCTCTGATTTCTCCCTGGGACCCTGGAGTCTCGGTCTGGGAGCGTATCAAACAGACTCCGTGCCCAGCCCCCAAGGTGGGCTGAGTTATTGTGTTTGCTAAAGAGGAAGTTAAGAATCTCACATTTTTAACTTCCTGGGTATTAAAATACAATCTTTAAGATGGGCTCCTTCCTGCCTTTTACTATGTTGTTTACGGCTGGGCCTGCATGCTAAATTAGTTGCCTAGGTTACAGACTACTTAATAAGGGCTGGAAGGAGAAAAAAAACAGCATATAGGTAAAAATAAAAAACTAAGCTGGGCCTGCAGGATTAACACAATAAAGCCATGGGCTCTGCTGAGGTGCCCTCCTTTCTCTGGGGCATATTCAGACATTGCAGGCCAAGTTGCTCCTGGCTTTTTGATCTTTAATTGATTAATTTTGGGTCTTTTTAGTGGACTTTCCTGGCCTGTTTCTCTTTCCACCCTGCTCCTATTTATTTTCCTGCCTAACAGCACCATATGAAAGAAGAGAGTGGATGCAAACTCCACAGTTCAAGCAGGTTTATTGCGGAACCTGAGAGGGCCCCCCTGTCCTGGCCAGCAGAACAAAGGAAAGAGGGTCTCTAACAGGTCAAGAGGCCTTTTATGGTCAGGGTTTTTGGTGGGCTCTTTGAGGGGAGGGGTCAGGGGAAAGGGGGCTTGTGGCCTGCTTACGTGTCCTCTGGAGGATGCTTGTAGCCTGGGTAAGATGACGCCTAGGTCTCTCTGAGATGGCGGGTGGGCTTTTTCAAAAGGCGGTACTCCTGTCCGGATTCTATCACTGTCCATCAGCATAGTAAGATGCCCCTGAGTCACTACTTGTCTTCTCTGTGCTGTACTGCCTGCCCCGTGACCCCCTCTAAATTATGTGTGATAATCGTAATGCCCCTTATTCCCTTTATCCCTCCCTCTCTCCCCACCGACCCTCCTCACTCCCTCCCTTTTGGTGACCGCTAGTCCCTTCTTGGAGTCTGTAAGTCTGCTGCTGTTTTGTTCCTTCAGTTTTGCTTTGTTGTTATACTCCACAAATGAGTGAAATCATTTGTTACTTGTCTTTCTCCGCCTGGCTTATTTCACTGAGCATAATACCCTCTAGCTCCATCCATGTTGTTGCAAATGGTAGGATTTGTTTCCTTCTTATGGCTGAATAATATTCCATTGTGTATATGTACCACATCTTTATCCATTTATCTATTAATGGACACTTATGTTGCTTCCATATCTTGGCTATTGTAAATAGTGCTGTGATAAACATAAGGGTGCATATGTCTTTTTGAATCGGGGATCTTGTTTTCTTCAGATAAATTCCTAGGAGTGGAATTACTGCGTCAAATGGTATTTCTAGTTTTAAGTTTTTGAAGAACCTCCATCCTCTATGAGCTTGGCTTTTAAAACATTTCATTTAGTTTTAGATTCTACCTGTAAGAGAGGTTATACAGGATTTGTCTCCTATTTCACTTAGTACAATGCCTTTGAGGTCCATCTGTGCTGTTGTTGCAAATGGTAGGATTTCCTTCTTTCTTATGGCGGAGTAATTTTCCGTTGTGTATTACTAATACCACATCTTTTATCTCCACTCATCTGTCACAGACACTCAGGTTGTTTGCATATCTCTTGTAAATAATGTTGCTCTGAGCATGCAGTGCAGAGACCTCGGTAAGATTCTGCCCTCATTTCCTTTGGATCTATTCCACAAGTGGAATCGCTGGATCACATGGTAATTCTGTTTCTGATGTCTTGAGGGCCCTCCATACTGTTTTCCACAGTGGCTGCCCCAGTGTATCTCCCCCCCAGCAGAGTAGGAGGGCTCCCTTTCTCCATGTCCTCTCCCACACTTGTCATTTCTTGTCTTTTTGATGACAGCCCTTCTAACAGGTGTGAGGTTGTATCACCCTGTGGTTTGATCACCATGTCCATGATGACTAGTATGGTGAGCACCTTATCATGTACATGTTGGCTATTTGAATATCTTTGGGAACTCAGGACATTTTACCCCATTTTTAAATTGGATTTTTTTCTTTTTTGCTTTTGAGTTGTATGAGTTCTTTATATATTTTGGAGATGAGTCCCTTATCAGGTGTGTGGTTTGCCCATATTTATGTAGGATTGGAAACGTGGCCATGGGTTTGCAGGAACCTAACTCTGCCTTTCCCTGGGAGCGATGTTTGGGGTAGCGATTCAGTGTTCACTAAGATGTCCAAAGAACAACAAGAATCAAGTGTATTGACAGCGAAGGACAGTCCTTCCAAACGTCTGCTTTTAGTGGTTGGGTCTTGAGACCTTGGCAGAGGGCTTGGGGTTAGTTTTCGGAGCCTCCACTGCCTGCTGCTTGGCTGGGGCATGGGGTATCTAAATGCTGTTTCGTCCTCGGCTCCGAGGGGCACATCTTTAGAGTTCCCGGTTTCTGTGGTAATTGTTCAAAGATGGTCCGTTCCACTGGGAGATGGGGTATTCAGTAGGCGAGAGTCCCAGCTGCCTTCACTGACTGGCAGTGTGCGCACCATTCTGGCCTGGGATCCAGGAGACATGGCTGACTCCTCGAGGACCCGGCAGAGAGCAGAGGACTGAGTCCCCACGAACGAGGAGCAGGTGGTGCCAGGGCTCAGGCCAGGTGTCCTCCAGCTCCATCACACCTTGTCCTCAGCCTCAGTGATTATTCAGGATTTTATGTGTCATTAGAAGCATTTAATTGTGTGATTTTCAAAGGCTAAAGGTGCTTCTCTTCCTGTCTGATCAGTTTTCAAAGGTACCATATCAACCTAAGGTTTCAGATCAGCCTCCCGAAATCCTGGGGTCACGGTTGGCACCAGCCTGTTGGTTTTTTTTTTCATTTAAATCTATCATAAATTTATAAACCCTTTGCTACATCATACAGCTACAGCAGAGAGATTAAAATGTTTGCTACCCAACACTTAGAATGACAGCATCATGTCCCCATCCTTTGCAACAGAACGACCTTTGCTTACAGTGTGTGTGCCCGCAGTTGGGGGCGCTGATGAGCGATGTTGCTAGGCAGTCGTCCATCCTGGTGTGCAGCACAGATGCATGCAGAGTCAGGCTTCCAGGTGCCTGTGTGGCACTGGCCCTTGGCAGCTGCCCGTCCCCCCGTTGGGACATGTCCGGCCCAGCCAGTTGAATAATGGCAGGGTCAAGTTTCCTTTTATATTTGGGTCTCGGGTCATGAGTGGCCACACCAAGCAGTGATGTCCTTTGAACTCACCATGCTGTCCAGTAAAGGCCCCTGCCCCCACCCCTGCCTGCGTCTGACCTAGAGGCTCTGAATGCCGTAGTGATCAGAAAGCCTAGTAGCTGCTCCTGGGTGAGGAGGGAGGCACACCTCCTGGTGTTGATGGGTCATTTTCCAATTAGCACGTTGATTAATGGCTTCTGTTGGCCTCCCAAGCTAATGTCCAGCCGAGGTCCGGCTCCTGGAAGAGGTTGCCCTCTGGCGTCCCTATTTGGGACAGCAAGTCATTTTCCAGGAGCATTATTTCTGCCAGCCTCAGGAGCCCCCAACCAAGTCCAAAATCCCCACGGGGCCAGTCCTGTCAGGCCACGCAGTTTCTGCCATTGAATATGGGTACAGTCGTTCAGTTTGGGACGATGGCAGACTTCCAAGAATGTGTGTGTCCGCAAGGGTAAACCCAAGTGGCGTGTGCTCCTCAGACTTCAGGGCCGCCTGGCTGTGTCAGAGGCTCCTGGAGCTCCGGGTGCACCTGCAGGAGGGGGTGTTGACACTGCCAGGCCACCAAACCACACTCCATGTGCCATCCACACGCATGCCTCGTATACTCAGAGAGGCAGACCAAGCTCTGACATTTCCAGGGGCAGCAGTGGCCCCAGCAGAGCCATGCCACAAGGAGCCAGGGCTGTGCCACGCAGCACGCCCCCCCCCCCAGGCTTCTGGGCCTTGTTTCCCATGGGTCATCTGAAAAGTGGCAGTTGCTCCGTGCCTGCTCCAACGACCCAGGGCTGTGAGCCAAGCTCACACATCCGTAGGTCCTCCTGGGAGGTCTGAGCTGGCACCACATCTGGAGAGGTAGCCAGGGCCTTACGTCTTGCTCTGAGGGCTCTTGTGGAAACTGTGGCTGCACTTCTCCAGGGACCATGGCCCTGGGGTCCCTCCTGTCTGCATACCTCCCGCATCCATTCATTCCTGGAGGAAGAGTATGATTCTTCCTCCAGGTCCACTCTGACACCCTTCCTGGGAGCAGGCGCCTCACAGCCCTGCGACAAGTCAGCCCCACCAGCGTCATAGCATTGCAGGTCGAGGATCGGGAGCCTTCTGCCTGGGGATGGGATTCACCATGATCCCAGTTTGGTGACACCAGGTCACATGAGGGCCCAGGTCCTTCAGCAGCCTGTGCTGCCCACTTGCATGGCATGACATCGGGAATGGGACCACCAGCTCAGGGGAAATGAGATGTCTGACATGCGGCGAGGGTGGAAGGTGTGTGGCTGTCCCCCCATCACAGCCTTCCCAGCACCTCCCTGCTGCCTCCTCACGTCCCATCAGAGGACACATGGCTGAAATGACTCAGCCAGTTGCTCACAATTTTCACACCTGTTTTGAATAACTGGTTTTGCATTTGCCTGCTGCAACTTTCCATGCAACCACTGCTCTGAGGGTGGGGAGGACACGGCTCACCCACACTCCTGGGCGTCTGGGCCACTTCATGCACTGGGGGCAGGAAGACACACACCCATATCAAAAGACACCTGTTCAACAGATGGTGATGGGGACTCTGCTCTGTGGGCTGCTTCTGCCACAGACAAGTGGGGTTCAGGACAGAGTGGTGGCTCATGCCGCTTAGCTCCTGGGCCTCTGCTGGGGGCCCCGAGCCCGCTCGCTCCCATGGCGGCTGTTCTGCCCAAAGGCATCTCAAGCACATTCTTCCCTGCCAGCGGTGAGCACAGCTTCTCACCTTGGCACTGGGGCAGCCATGGGCTCACTCTGGGGGCCCGATAGGGCCTCAGTCCCTGCTGAGCTGGCAGTGGGGTATTTTGGGGGGCTTTGCGTGGCACACTTAGCTTTTCCTTGAATCTCCTGTGGAGACTTCCATTACCAAGGGCCCCGGGCTTATTCTTTTTGTCCAGCCGTTGGGGGCTCCTCTGCCTCCAGAGCTGTTGGCTGCAGCCCAAGGGTTGTAAATACCCAAACGTGCTCTGAGAGCACAGACCTCACTCCTTTCTGACGGCTAACCTCCCAGATCTCTGTGCCGCCCTTAGGGAGGTTCACCTTCACTGGCCGCCACGGATCTTGCCGCCCTCCGTGGTGTGCTGGAGCTATTCACACACAGCGAAATGGCCTTGATAGGCAAACTGCCTTGGCTGGAAGGGAATTGAAGGATCTGGCTGGACCATGTGAGGCAGGCTCCTCGGGGCCTAGTCCCTGGGCTGGCCATAGGGTGCTGGCGGACACATACCCTGTGGGGGCCAGGGGGGTGGGCAATAGGACTGCCCTGTCTGTGGTCAGAGGCCTCTTTTCGGGGCCGTGAAGATGCAGCCGGCATTTCTGGTGTTAGTTACTGGATGCCCTCCATGGTGAGTGTGCAGTGTGCAGAGTTCTAATCTCCCGAAATGCCTGTCCTGGCTCCTCAGCTGGGCACCGTGGTAGAGGGACAGTGGGTGCAGTGTGCACCCCACGCTGTGGGGCTGAGAGGCATGGGTGTGGGAGAGCCCTGCAGGACAGGGCCCCAAAGCAGGAGGAGGGCTCGGGGAAGGAATGGAGTGGCTTCTGGGGGCAGCATGGACAAGGGACCTCAGCCCTACCAGGAAGAGGCATGCCACCAGTCCGAAGACCCTGCGGTCCTAGGGAAGCCCAGCCTGGCCAGCAGCTTGATTTCCATGTGAGCAGTGCAGAGAGACCAGGCCAGATCGTTCAGGCCTTTCGCTGTGCAGGCTGGGAGGCAGCTGAGGCTGCCACACCGGTGGCCGACTGCAGGGCAGTTGTTACCATTCCTCTCTGATCCCCGGGTTTGTGTCTTGAAGGTAATGAAGAAGGAGGCCAACAGACCAGAGCACGGAGCAACTGACAGTTTTATTAATGTGAAGGAAGGAAGATACGCTTGAAGGAAAATAGGCTCCCGCTAACCAGGAGGGGCTCCAGAGAAGGACGCTGTGGGGCTGCAGTGCCCAGGGTTTATAAGCGGCTAGAAAGGAGGAAGTCCACCTGCTTGGCTGGGCCTTGCTGCCAGGGCTGGGGGGAGACCTGAGGTTTTCTTGGCTCTCTCTCTGCTTGTTCCGGGATGCTGTTTCTGTGTTGACTGTGTGCTTCCGTTTCCCTTTTGGTTGGCCATTACCAGGGCTTTCATTGACCATTACTGGGGACCATGTCCTGTCTCCCCATTCCACTACCTCCTGTCTCTCAGTGACGGTGCTGTGCGGGGCGGTCTCCACCCTCCTGCTCGCAGGGCTGCCCAGTGGGCTCTGGGAGCAGCATGTCCGGCTGCCTTTTAGTACCACCTGTGGTGTTGGGTTTTGCCAGAGGCTCCTGCCTCCCAGGCCCTTGGTGCAGACCCTCTACTACGGCCTGGGCAGCTGTGCCCTGTGCTTGAGGTGCTGGCTGGGCCACATGCCCTGTGAGCCCTCACACTTTCCTGCTTACGATCCCTTTCAGATTTTTCCATGGTGACTTTGTACCAGAAGCCCCAGGATTCCTGGACGGAGAGGGTGATTTTTCCAGAAACCAACAGCTCCACGAGTCTCCTGCTCAGTGGCAAGGCTGGTGGCAGTGGGGACAGAAGCCACACAGGCCTGTGCACAGGAAGCATCTGGCATCGAGAAGTCATAGCAAGTGGATGGGTGGGCCCCACAGGCAGACGGTGGCCCCGGGGTGGGCAGGGGGCCTTAGCCAGCCGCTGCCACTTCCAGGGGGGAGCAGTGGCCAAAGGGCCCCTTCTGACCTGCTGCTCCACAGGGTCCACTGCTGGGACCACAGTCTGAGCGGGCAGATGGGTGGGGACTGAGAGCCTGCATTCAGGGTGGCGCTGTGGGAGCCCAGAGCCCCCTCCTCAGGCTTCCGTGGCTAACTCACTGTCCCCACTGGATTCAAATTCTTCCTGAGCTGGTGCCATGCTGGCTGGCGCCTCAGTGCCGATGCTGTGGGATAACCCCAGAGGAGGGCCCCACAGGTCACCGAGATGGCCTGCCAGCCCCGTGTGTCTCCCTGCATGCCACGAGGCAGCCAGGCCCTTGCCCTGTGACGTCCCACTGCTCTGCGGGGACGGTTACTCCTGGGATAACCCCTCACCCACAAAGCAGGTCGTTGAGCCTTCCGGAAGCTTCGCTCACAGATGTGCAGCTGTTCGGGGACCGGCAGCCATCTCACTCCAGCCAGCGATCACTTCCAGTCAGCACCTCGAGAGTCTGTGATATGCCACCCCCTCCCATTGCTAGTAAGTCTTTGTGCCAAATAACAAGTCACCAGACTTCTGCTCTTTGACAGAATACCTCTGGGATTCCATGGCTGCCGGCTTGGCCTTCACCCACTAGCAGAGGTTTCGGAGGGATCGATGTTCTTAATTGAGTTACTTTTCAAGTGAGTGTAACATCTGTTTAATTGGTCACAGGAGAACGAAGACTTTCCGTCGACTGGAAAAATTGGTCTGAGTTCATTCTCATTATCCCAGCTGCTTCTAAGGGCCTAGTCTTCCCGGGACTAGCCAGGGGCTGTGGGGAGCAGAGCTCCTGTCCACTTCGCCAGCCCCAAGGGACCCAAGCCCAGCTCCCTCATGGCCCACTGTTGAGGCCCCAGGATCCTCCCTGCTCTTCATCAGGGTTGGGCAAACAGGTGTCGGGCACCCCGCCCTAGGACTGACCATTCCCCATTTCTTGCCCCAAAGAGCCTTTGTCATTTCCCGGAAACAGCCCTACTCAGGCACCAGTCCAAGAAGCACAAGGAGTCGGGGTGTTCGATTCACCTGTGTGACCCCGGGGATGCACTGAGAAGCAGGGGCACTGCCCGTGCAGACCCCCACTTTGTGCACACTTCCCTCCCTCCTCCATACTTGCCATGTGCCATGGCCCAGGCTCACGAGATGCCCCCACCGTGCACGAGGCCAGCATGCGCACCAAACAGTGTTTCCCTTGGGTAACGCTTTCCCCTGTGACACCAGGGATTACCTGGGGACATGGACCTTCTTCAGGGGCCATGCCCTGCAAATCCAGGCTTACATATTACAGGGCTAAGCAGGCCAAGACAAGGACTTGTCTTTATCTGTCTGCTGAGAAACACCTGCAGCTCTTATCAGCAGGTGTACAAGGCAAGGTGCCTGGTGCATCCTTTTCTTATTTTTCTCTTTCTCCGAGAGTTGGAGTGGGGAGGATTGCGATCAGCCGCCCACCCTTTCCTTCCCCTGTATGTATGCGTGTGGTGCCAAGGTTATGCACTGGTGTGAGTGTTGTGTGCACTCACATGTTGTATTTCTTGAGTAGGGACATAGTGGAATGGCACTGGCTCGAAGGACCGAATGCACCCCGTTTTCCCGAGTCACCTCTGGACCACCAGGGTTGCACAGGAGGCACACGCCACCGCGGCACTGTTGCAAACCGACGTCCCACAGGTAAACACTGGGGGGCGCTGTGGAGCTCCTTTCCCTGGGGCGACGGAGGGCATCGTGATGTGGAGCGGCCTGTGCCGGTGGAGAGCCCGTCGCTCTCCCTGTAGGGACATTGGTTGGAATTTTGCCATTTAGGGATTGTTCTGCTCTTTTAATGGGTATGAGAAGTGCACCTGGCCCGCCTCGCCCACCGCCCCCCAAAACCTCGGCACCTTCGGCTTCTTGTCCCTCCCCTTTTCCTCCTGATTGGAGTCTCAGATTCCCTGTGGTTCTGTACTCTGTGGCTATAAAATAGGGTCAGTGCCCTGGCCCCCCGTGTCCGGATCCCACGCAGAGCAGAGCCTGCACAGTCCGCCCGCTCTGCCCAACGCCACCGACTCTCCGCACGGACTCCGTCGCGTGGGCGGAGGTGTCTCCCGCAGGCCCCCGTTAGCTGTCTGGGGACGCAGCACAGGATAAAGTGAAGCGCAGACGGATCTCAGGGTCGGTGCAACGCCCAAGCGGACGCAGCGGGACACCTCACGTTCCGAGCCACGGGCCATACCCTGAACTCGCAGCCAGATCCCACGGGTTCGGCTCCCCTTGACTCCTGAAGATACGGGTAGCATTTCAACCTCCCATCTAGCAAACAGGACAGGATCGGGATCTCCGTCGGGCTGTACCTCCTCCCCCTTTCCTGCCCCCCTCTACCCTGCAAAATGAATGTGTCTCACACCCTGAATAGTACGGCCGGCCGTAGAGGCCCAGCTCCCCCTGGGACTGCTTTATCACCTTGGCCACACCGCCAAGCCCCACCCACGGAGGCTGAGTGTTAGTGCAGACAGGTAAGTGAACATTCATTTGCACGAGTAAATTAAAAAGCTTCTTGTGATATATTTATGGATTAAAAATGTAAATGCAAAATTGAAAATGTAAAACTGTCTCTAATAATAATAAAAAAACTACACATCAAAATTTGGGGGATGCATGAAGTGATTTTTATCCTAAATTACTTACACTAGAAAATGAAAGTGTCCAATGGACAACAGATTTTTGCAAATGGACAACAGATTAGATCCAAAAAGAGATAATAAAAGTAGGAATGGATGGAAAGGGGACACTAGATGGGTCAAGCTGGCCAAAACGGATTGTTTTGAGACCCACAGAAGAAATCCCCGAGCTCATTGAACAAAGAAAACAGAGGTAAGGTACACAGATAACAGGATTAAAGGAGACACAGCCGCAAGCCATTTGGAAAGTTAGGTGAAGGAGAAAATCCAGAGGAAAGTGTAACTTGGCAAATGGACTCACAGGCCGGTAAGCGTGAACTGCCCTGCAACTGCGCCGCAGCTGGAGGCAGGCATCCTCGGGAAGCATTAGGCCCCAGTGACTTTGCAGGTGGGCTTGATAGCCCTTCAGAACCCCTCAGCCTTCTGCACCTTCCAGGGGATGGGAAGAGAGGAGACCCCACGCTCATGCAAGAGGCCAGTGCAGTAGGAAGACCTGACACTGTGACAAGAAACACAACTGGCCTGTTCCCTCCAACATGTACCAACAAGACCACAAGCGAAATTTTAGCAAATAAATCCAAACAGATGTGTAAAAAGATAGTGCAAGATGACCTGGGCGGCTTTAACCGAGGAAGGCAAAGAAGGCCTGAAATTAGGAATTCTGTTAAGTGAATAGCACCTGGGAAGCAGATC
The DNA here is from genome assembly GCA_032199065.1 of Smutsia gigantea. Classification (NCBI taxonomy): domain Eukaryota; kingdom Metazoa; phylum Chordata; class Mammalia; order Pholidota; family Manidae; genus Smutsia; species Smutsia gigantea. The sequence goes on from JAVSCE010019621.1 coordinate 14,569, forward strand.
AAATGAACAAAGTCACCTGGTCATTCCCGTAAGAAACCCATGGAGGACAATTTCACATGAATTAGAGGACAGGAAGAGCAGTGCCGCTTGGTAAAGGCTGTCGCTAAAGACCCACAGCAACTGTAAACAGGGCGGCATTAGCAGCTTTTCTGTCCCCTAGCTAAGCGGACCTGGGTCTGCTCGCCTGCCGCACAGCAAGGCCAGGCACTGACATCAGGATGTGGCAGGTGCCAGGCAAGAAGGGGTGGCTAATGCCTGAGGCCCAGAACTCCCCGTTGGCTCACAAACAGGGTTTTAGAAACAACGTTTTGGGAAGGGCTGCCAAGGTGCATGATCAGCCCGTGCCCACCTCTGATGAGCAGCGGTGAGGTGACAAGACTATCACAGGGGTCCTAGTCCTCAGGCTCCACCCAGCCTGGGGCCTACGTGCTTGTGGTCAGGAGAGGACCCATGGCGGGGAGGGGTGTCCAAGTTCCTGAAAAACATCTCACCGATCCTGAGTGGAGAGTTATCTGTGGCCCTGAGGGGAACTGAGCCCGCATCTGTGTGGTTTGCAGCCTCGCATCTTCTGTAATCTAACCCCTCAGTGTAAGCCCCACGCTCGGGGTCATGACTGGGGGGCCCAGGCTGCTTTGTTCCCCCAAAGGGGCTCCCCATGCCATGGCAACTCCCCCTGACTCTCTGATACTTTTCAGTCTTGAGGGGAACAGACACAATGACTGCTCTGGCTGCTTCCTGCTGAAAGGCACGAAGTTGGTTTTTAGGATTAGAGGAAAATTTATATATATATTTTTCTTCCCTGAAAAATTCCTGAGTCCCTGGTTTAGGTTCTGAAATCTGCAGTTGCACTATCATGGTCTCGGTTCCTGTACCAGCTGCCTTACTATCAAAGATAACTAACCAGAACTGGAAGCTAATATCGGTGCTGCTGAAACATACTGTTTTCTCTAAAATTACCCTCACTTTTATCAAAGATAACCATTTGCTTGCAAATTAAGTCCAACAAATTTGGCCTGATTATTTTCAGAAGAGCAGTAAGAATGGTGATACACTGTCAAATGTGCTTTGCTGGAACTTTTCATAAGGATCTCAGATTGAATTTACAAAGGCCTCTCAAGGCCAGGGAAACCAAGCCAAGACCTTGTCAACAGATTTTCTGGCCATATGTATAGATTTGAGGGAATTCCTCCCTTCTTGAGGTTCCTGTACTTGCTAGGAAGTAACCTTCCTTACTCGCCTGGTGGGGTTGCTGGGAGCGCTGGAAACAAGGCACCAGGCCGATTTTACAAGGGCTTCATTGGCTCCATAAAGTCCACCTCATTCCTTAAAGCTTTCAGGTCACACCTGGGTCTGTGCACATCTGTCTCAAATATGATGCTCCAGTCAAAGCCTTGGTGATACGACCAATGTTGCCAATTGTCCTGTTATAAGGACAACAGAGTCTTATTAAACTTACACAAATAACCATACTGCTGTAAAAATAAGAACAGTCACTGAGAGCTTCTGAATTCGGAGGGATCAGGTAGGGAGAAAAAGATAAATGTTTCATACTCTACAAAGATTGCTCTAAGACACAGATGGCTTAAGAGAAAGTTTTTTTTTATAATTTATTTTATTATTAATTTACAATTACATGAGAGAAAGTTTTCTTAAATATGGAAAAGCAAACATTAGAAAAACAGAATTCTCTATCCAGTGAAAATATTCTTCAAGGAGGAAAATGAAATAAATGCCTTTCCTTTTTACAAAATAAAACTATGAAAATTCATTGCCAGCACACCTACACTACAGGACATTAAATGCTTAAACTAGGAGCCTCTCAGCAGAATATGTCTTTCTCCTTCTTCCATATAATTGCAGAAGGATAGTAATTTTGTTCAAACTATCACCCTTCCCTCCATCCCTTACATTTTGAGAAGTGGTATGTTCCTCACCTGTTCCAGGTACTTATAAAACATTTGAGATGCTCTTTTTAACTTTTACACGTAACAAGATTATGTTTTTTGTCAGCTGATTTCTAACTTAGTTGTGTCTAAGTCAGAGAATATGGTTCTGAGATATGAGATAAAGAAGATTTGAGAAATGATAAAATCTGGACACTGAACAAAATCGAAGTACTGGAAGGACTTGTTCAAGTTTCAGTTGAACACCTGATACCAGAGGTACAGGCACTGAGTGACTTTCCGGAAGCATGGCCTGAGGGAGCCCTTGGGCCCTCTGTTGTCTGGACCATGAGCTTAATGCAGCGAACGGCCGCCCTTGCCTACCCTCAGCTCAGGGGTTTCTGAGTCTCTCCTTCAGCCATCCGTGGGCTCCCACAAATCTGTCCCCCATGTCCTCCACAGAGTCGAACCCAGTGTCCTGCGTCTTGGGTCTGTTACGTGCATTGGCACTGACGGCCGAGCCTGAGGCTGGCGCAGGTGGACCCACAGGTGGGCAGACCAGGTCCTGCCCTGCAGCTGTGGCTCGGCTCCTTCTACCTCTTCCTGGAGCCTCAGAGGCTGCTGACGCCCAGGAAGCCTTCCCGAGGGCAGGACTGATTCTGGCTCCCATCTGAAGTGGGGATGAGGCCCTGGGGTGCAGACCCAGGTGGGGACAAAGGACCTGGGGCTAGGAGAACACGTGCAAATGAGAGCAGAGGGTGTGTCCAGGCCTAGGATGGAGGGGCAGGAGTTGGGGTGCATGCGGTAGGGGCTTGTTGGGGGGTCTGGGTGAAGCTTTTTCTCTGGCTGCCCATGCCCTGAGGGGGCCTTCTGACTGCGTGGTGGGCCCTGACATGTGCAGGCAGAGGTGAGGCCGGGGGTGCGGGGTGGGTGGTGCTAGGCCCCGTGGTCTCTTCAGTGTGGGGAAGGCTGTGCTGAGGGCTGGCCACTGGCGTGTTCCCCTGAGCACAGCCTGGGCCCATGCACAGCACAGACTTTGTAGCTGACCCTGCAAGGAGGTGGGGGTGGGGGCTGTGATGTCAGTCTGCAGGTGTGAATGCCAGGCCGAGGACCTGGGTGTGCCTGTGTGCCCAGGGCAGGGTATCATCTGGGAGCTGTGGGCCTGTGGTCCCTGTGTGTGTCCCCCGGTGCTGACAGGGCCGGCACCTGAGAGTGGACTGAGCCGCAACTCTGCCTCTGTCCCTTCCTCAGACAGCAACCTGCAATGCAGCCACGACCGTCAGGCCGACAGCAGCTGCGTGGCCTCGCCGGCACCATCCATAACACCTAGTGTTTCTCCCAGGAGGCTGTCCTCCACACGGGTGAGCCCCTGCCTGGGCAGGGCCAGGGAGCATGGGGGTCATGCCTGAGCTCAGCTGCCTCCTCCCAGGGCTCCTGCTGGCTGGGACCAGGGCTGGGCACCTCCTCGCTGTGGCCCGTCCTTCGGTGTCCATTTGAAGCTTGCAGGACTGTTCCCAGGACCGATTCCAGGACGCAAAGGGAGTGGCCTGTGAGTTCACAGCTAGCCTATGGCTAGTGGCCTGGGGAGGGCTTCAGGCAGGAGGACTGGGAACACCGCAGAGGCCTCCCCGCTTCTATTGGGTTCAACACAAGGTCCAGTCAAGGGAGGGCCTGGGCTGCGGTCGCGCCTGCCCCACACCTGTGTGCCTCCCCCGTCAGGAGGCAGGCAAGGCTAACTCGTCCCAGCACTGCTGATGTTCATCGATCACTTGGTTGAGGCAGTATCGGCAAGGTTCCCCCTCTCTGAAAGGGTCATCTGCTCCATTGTATTTAATAAGTGTCTTGTGAGACACACTCTGAGACTCTACAAATGTCTTATTTCTCATCACTCTTTTGCCTACATATTTAGCATCTATTGATGATTCTTGCCTGAAATAATTAGCACTGTGGATTTTTGCCAAATGGTGATATGCACTTCCATCATTCTTCCTACATGGATTTGTTGGAATTCCACTGCCTTTTACTCTATTTCTCCTATCCATACCCTGGGATTAGCTTTTTTTTTTTAAAAGCCCAGATTGCTTTGCGAAGGGAATATGACTTTATAGTAATTGAAAAGCAAAATCTGGGACAATGCAAGCTAATTGCTATTGGGGTGTTTCTTTCACAGGATATATGTTCATACTCATATGCCTTTCCAATCACCATCATATTCCATATTTATTTCCCTCTCCCATACTTTTTATCTCTTTTCTTCACAGTGAGAATTCTGATTTGGGACAATATCAATGTATTTAAATAGTTTGATTGTATGTCTGAGTGTGTGTTTCTTTGGATTTTTCATATTTGGGATTTACTGGGCTTCTATAATTTTGTCTTCTTTCAAAATTAGAAAAGTAGGAGTCACTATTTCTTCAAATATTTTTTCTGTACCCCATTCTTTGTCCTCTCCTTGTAGGACACCAATTATAAAGATGTTGGACTTTTTGGTATTAATCCTGATGCTCTGTTAATTTTTTTCCAATCTTTTCTTTATGTAGTTCAAATTAGATGATTGCTATGATCAATCTCAAGTTGACAGAAACTTTCTCTTCTCATCTCCATTGAGCCCAGTGAGTAGTTTATTTTGGTGGTTGTGTTTTTCAGTTCTACAGTGCACACTTTGTTATTCTTTGTGTTTTTCCTCCTTGCTGAGACTTATCTTTCCATATATCTCAAGAGTGTTTGGCCTTAGTTCTCGGAGCACTTTTATAATAACTGCTTTAAAGACTGTGTGTGATAATTCTTAGTTGAGATTTTCCCAATCTTCTGTAAAGAGTAATTTTGGGTTATATCCTGGACATTTTGAATGTTATGTTATGAAACACTGAATCTTTTTTCTCTGGAAAATGTTAATATTTTTGTTTTAGCAGGCAATTGACCTGGTTGGGTTTATGCTGCATGTGCAGATCAACCTTCTGTGGGTTGTGGCTTCTATATTAGTTTAATTTTCGAAGTCTTTGCCGTGTTTGGGTGCCCAGTGGCCAATCTGATACCTTGGTGCAGGTCAGTTCTCATAGTCTGTGCTGTTCAGGGCCAAATCCATGTATCATAGCTCAGGAGCAAGTTCATAAACACCTTTACAGAACTTCCTTCCTAAATTCCTCACTGCCTGCAGACTGTCTGGCACTTCTCAGTTACTAGGGTTCCTCTCCTCTTTTTGGTCATCTGGTCTGAGAGGGGAATCTTAGTTATTCCACAGTGTTGTGTACTTCCCACTCTTGTGACCACACCTGGGGACAGGAGGAGGGAAAATGTAGAAAGAAAAGTTGATGGGGTGTACCCCACCCTCTTGGGATCACAGCTCCTGACTGGAGTGGCAACTTCTCTTCTAAGAACACTAGTACCTTCTGCCTTCAGTGGTAGCTGCTTTTCCCGCACACTGAGTGAAGGGAGAGGGATTCTCTTCTGTCAAGGCTCTGGTAGCCATTTCCAGGTATGGGCTGTCCTGAGTCACATCCAGGGAATACCAGTGGAAATGAAAAGGAGAAACTTCCCACCAGCTGGGTGACACTTCAAAGTTGTGTCTTATTCTCCAATCTTTCTATTTTCTGCTCAGAATCTGCATATAGCTTCTCCATGTATTGCACTCAGGTTTTATAGTTGGATTCAGCAGAGGGAGAGGAGGCAGGGGGCAAGCGTCTGTCTGTTCCATCTTCCCCAAACTGGAGCCAAACGCTTGATGCTCTGGACAGCATGCCTTGCTGCAGCTGCCACACTGTCTTCCTGGCACTTTAAAATATATTGTTCTACTCTCACAAGGGAAGGCAAACATTTTCTTGTATTTAAGTACTTTATATCAGTTCTATTAATTTTTTACATATTTGCTATCAAGCTTTTTTGGCCTTTCCTTTCCTCAATTTTTAAAGAGTTCTTTATAGCCTCTGGGCTATGTGTGTATCTTATGACATTCTGTACATTTTTATATCATCAAATTAATCCGTGTTTTTATTTCTTGCATTTGAATTTTGAATTATACTTAGGAAGCCTCCCTCTACACCCAGGGTGTAAAGACATATACCTGTCAATTCTTTCCATGTTTGCATAGTTTTGGTTGATTAGCATTTAGTTTGTTCTTATGTGTGATGTATGGATGCATGTATATAGACCTAATTTTGACTTTTTCCAAACAGCCATTCATTTGTTCACATACCACTTGTTTTAAAAAATTCATCTTTGATCCAGTGATTTGAGATTCCTCCTTCATCATAAACTAAATTTCCACACGGTCTTGGGTATATTTTGGATCTTTCCATTCCACTTCACTTGGTTGTTTACTCACGTGACAATAACATGCTGCTTACATCGTTGATATTTTTTAGTATGTTTTAATCTCTGCTATTCCTGATTCCCCCTACAACTCTGTTTTTTTCAGAGTCTCCCTGACTGATCTGGAATGCTTTTGTTTACATATCTTTCAACTTGCCTAGTTCAAGAAAGAAAAAAAAACACCAACAGTTTATAGCAATCACATTACATTTAAGAATTAGAGAGAACTGACATTTGAATGATATTTAGAGTCATCTAGAGCAATGAGTGTCTATATAATTGTTCAAGACTACTGTCATATCTCTCAGGAGTGTTTTGAATTTTCTTCCTTTAGATTTTGCACATTTTTGGTGAGATTTATTTTTAAGTATTAGTTTTCTTTCCCCAATTGTAAATGAAGTTTTCTCTCCTGTTATATCCTCTAGTTTGTTATTGCTTGTATATAAAAAGGCTATTGATTTTCATTTGGATTTCATATTCTACTACCTTATTGAATGATTTAATTAATCTTTTGTTAGTTTTAGCACTGATCCTCTAGGGTTTTTAAAATATATTATTAAGTTAGCTGCAAATAGAGTTTGTACTTTTCCCACTTCTTATGTCTCTAATTGTTTTATCTTCTTTACTTTCATTGGCCGTGTCTCCAATACAATGTTAAAAAACACAGTGATGACAGGCTGCTTGCCATCTTTGTCAGTCAGGTACATTCATAGGCCTGTGCCTGGCACTTACTTAGACAACTAAGTTTCTGGCTTCAGGGCCGACACACACACACACACACACACACACACACGTTACTGCTTAACATACTATTGAACTTTGTTTGCCAATATTTTATTTTATTCTTTTATTCAAGATTGGTGAACTGATGTACAAAAATGCTGTAAGTTCCTATGTTGTATCATCACCGTCAGGCTTAGCTATCAGTGTGTTATGATTATTTGTAAAAGGAACTTGGAAATTTTATTTCTTGGGTCAAATTTGGTAAACTGTTTTTACTAGGAAACACTCCATTTCATTTACATTTTCAAACTTATTCCATAGAGGTATGCAATGCGTCTCTTGTCACGGTTCAGTCACCTTCACTGAAGTGTGATTTAAATACAATAAAAGCACCCTTCTTGTGTGAACTGTTCAATAAATCTTGACGAATCTCTGCACCCATATAATGTACCATATTTATACATTCAAGATGTAGGCCTTTGCCTCAAGCCAGGAAATGCCCTGTCACCCCCTGTGTGGCCCCCAGAACTCTGCTTTCATCATGTGAATTTCCCACTGATAGAATTCTGTGCGAACTGATCATTAGCACAGGGCAGCCCCTTTACCCACTAACGTCTATAAAAAATGAATAAAAGTTCATTTGTGTTTCCTCTCTGTTTTGCATTCTCCAACTTGCCAATAGCCACCATTTTGTCAGTCAGTTGGCTTTGTGTATCTTCTCCATTTTATTTTGTTAAATCACACTTTTGGTGTAAACTTGGTTTCTTTTGGTTTAATTTGCTGTTCTCTCTCCAGGTTTTGGACTAAATACACAGTTGCTAATTTTCAGCCACTCTTCTTTTCAAATGTGAGGTTGTAATCTATCCATTTTCCTCAAAGGGCCACTCTCATTTTAAAACAAAAGTTGTACTGATTTTCATAATTGCTCAATTCAAGGAGTCAGAAAAAAACCTGTAATAATTTCTTTTTCAACAGATAAAGTAATGGAAAGAAAATAATCTTATTTCCAAATATTTTGGATTTTAAAGTTTACCTTCTCTGTTATAAACATGTAATTTAAATGGATATGGTCAGAGCACATGGCCCCCGGGATACTTTGTTAAATGATAGAAATCTGGACATTTGGAACAGAAGGAGAGCGCTGGGCCGTCCTGTTCAAGGTTCAGCAGAGCAGGTCTTGGGGGATGGGACGGGGGCTCTCTGGAGGATGGGGAGCCTGAGGACAGTGCTGTCTCCTACGGAAGTCCCACCTGCCCATCGGACTCAGGATTCTACACCACAGACATGGCGGTCTTGGAATATGGATGTGTGGGTCAGCTTTTCAGGGTGGCATTGGAATGCCACCACCACCAGCTTCCGTTCTAGATTGTCACAACCCCACAAGTTGCCCCTGAGCTGCTCTCCAAATGCCTCTGGTTAGCCCCCCCTTACACAGGAGGCCTGGGCACACACCCAGTTTCCTCCCTGGAGTCAGGACCCATAACAGGGAGGGGACGGGCTACTTCCTCAGGTAAATCCCTGCACACAGAACCAATGAACACAGGTCAGGAAAGGGGGAGATTGTGCACACTGAGTCACCAAATCCATTGTACAACTAAAGAGTTTAGTACAGAACAGGAGAATCGGAAACAAGCGATCATGAAGGAGGTGGGCTGCAGAAAGGGCAGGCGGGGGTGATGAGAGTGGGGGGCAGGAGGGGGCAAATATGAGCCTCACCTGAAGCCAGGCCCTTGATGGAGGTGACGCTGTATCAGGATCTGAGTTTCCTATCAGTGAACTTAAAAAAGAACCCAAACCCAAAGAATCAACCATCAAAGCCCTGGAACTAATAAGTGAATTGAGCGATGCCTGCACGCCTGGGAGGCCCTCCAGTGCCATTCAGACCCGGCTCTGACTGCTGCCATGAGTGGCTCAGGCTCTAGGGAGCAGGGGTGGGGCCAGTGTCCAGGGGTGATCGGAAGAGTGACCTGGCACTGTCTTAGGTCAGAAGGATTCGGGAGGCTGATGGCTAGTGGGAAACAGCGGGCCCTGATGAGGGTGGGCTCTGTCTTCTCCACTGTCCTTGACTGTCCCTTCTGTGGTCACTCTTGGCCCCACACACTCAGCCCTCATCAAGCATTTATTAACTGCTAAGAACAGTGTCTCCTTAATTCCTGCTTACCACTCATCTTCAACGGCCTTCATGCATTCTTTACTTATTCAATTATCCATTTATTCAGCAAAATTTGTGATTTCCAGCTGAGAGACTGCCCTGAAGGGCCTGTAGTCTTGTATCCCCTGTCCTGAGGAGGGGCCAGGGCTCCCAGCAACAAAAGTTTGCATGTTCATGGTGAGGGAAGCAGAGAGTGGCTGGTACAGTGGGCCTTGGGGAGACAGGGCATGGTGACCCCCGATGGTGCTAGCGCCCATACCAGGGACAGGGTGGAGGCCACAGCACCCTTCCTCCCGCCTCAGCAATGGAGTGTCCCACTCAGTGTCACCCAGGGACAGGAGCAGCACAGAGGCTGGAGGCAGGGGGACCGGGTGGGCATGCAGGGCCAGAGGAAGGTGCTCACAGCAGGGCCCCAAGGAGGCCCAGGTGCAGAAGGAGCCAGGTCTGAGCGGCCCAGAGGCCCTACTGTGTGGTGGGGCCCCCATTGCACAGATAGCCAGAACAGCACTGCCTGATGATGGAGCCAAGCGCTCCGGGTGCTGACGACCATTCATTCTTGGTGTTGGTGATGGGACACCTGGGTGCACAGTGCTTGCTGAGGAAGACGCTCACCCTTGATTCTGCAAAGAGACGGCAGGTGGTCCTGAGCCTCCGGGAGGGGCATGGGGGATGGGGGGGTGGAGACAGCAGGTGCCCCAGCCTGCTGAGAGGGTTGTGGGGGAGAGGAGGCAGCAGGTGATCCAGCCTCCAGGAGGGCGTGGCATGGGGTGGGGCAGGGTGCTCTCACGGCAGCCAAGTCCACACCTCAACCTTGGAATTAGAGAACCGTCAGCCCCCAAAGGGCTCCCAGGCGCCTTCTCCCGACCCTTTCACAGGCAGGCGCTGCAGAGCAGAGGGAGTGTGGCGACCCAAGGTCACCTTCAAGATCACAGCCAAGATGTGGCCCAGGACTGCTGGCCTGGGTGGGGGCTCTTTCCTGAAGCCACACATGGCCTGGACTGCCCCAGCCAGCCCCGGGATCTGCAAGTCTCAGGGAGAGGGAGTGAAGCAGAGGGACTGGTGACCACAGAAAGCCTGCTGGCTGCTCAGCCCCGGGCTACTTGCCTCCCTGCTGCTCATTTAAGGGTGTGGCAGAGGCCTCTGCGGGGCCCATGGGAGGGAAGCAAAACCCCCCAACTGCAGAAGAAACGTCTTGGGTGGAACCCACCTTTGTTAGGTTGCACTGTGCTGTGCTGTGTTTGTTGTGTCACTTCATGTTTTGTCATGCTGAATTATGGGATGCAGTGTAGTGTAATTGTGTGGTATTATATGATGTCATATCACAGGCCGTGAGGGACGCTGCTCAGTGGCACATGGCTTAGGATAACCTGAAGGAAGGGAAGGGATGGGCGGCCTTGTCTGGAAGCTCCCAGGGCCTGACCCTGCACAGGGCATTCCCTCTCCAGTGCTCAGGATGGATCTCAAGGCAAAGTTTGGGGTGCAGGGGAGAAGGCCCCAAAGAGAGCCCCCATCAACTTCCTGTTACCTGTTTGGGGGAGAACCATTACACCACCTCCAGCCACTGCCTTCTAGGAAGGCCAAGAAACTATAAACATGATTTGGGTGGAGGCAAAAGTAAGGAAACAGTGTTGACAGAAAAATGAATTGGGTGGCAGAAAGGGGGAAGGTTCAAACAATGGGTGGTCAGAGGGTTAATGCCCTGGCGCTGCAAACCCCTCCACTTCACTGCCCTAAGAGCAGGGGTGGTCTCCCAGGCAGGGTAGGTCCCAGAGGAGGTGCTGGGCCTCCCACCCAACAGTTCCACCTAGAAAGGCCATTCTAACCCTCCAGCAAAGGAAAGGTGGAGAGGGACCATCGGGCAGGGCAGCTGGGTGCTGCTGGCCTGGGTGGGACAGCTCAGCCAGGTCATCAGGGCGCGTTCCACTTGACTCATCCCCAGGGAGTCCAGTCATGCAGGATGGAAAGCCAGAAAGCGGGAGACCTGGGTTCCTCACAGGGACTGGTTCAGCGAGTGGTGCCCCAGCCAGGCCCAGGGGACCCGAGCTCACAGAGGGAGTCAGCTCTGTGGGTGCAGGCAGGTCCCCAGGGACCTGGAACCATCTAGCAGTATCCGCAAACCCTGGGCTCGGGTTCTGGGGAGGGTCCCGGGTCTCCCTGGACGCTGCATAATTTTGTAATTTGCTCCTAGGCACGCGCTGTGTGACACTGCGGGGCCAGGGAGCGCTTCCGGTTTACTTTGTGATCTCTACGGCTCGCCTTTAAAGTCAGGTCCTGTCACTTCAGGCCCACAGTGGCCAAGGACGTCGGCCTGGTAGGCAGCAGGTGTCCAGGGCGTAGGGCCGCGCCGGTGACCCTCCCCCGCGAGCGTCCCCTGTCCCCGCCCTGCTGTCCCTGTAAAATCTGCTACCCCAGAGTGTCTGTCCCGCAGACAGTTCCCAGGGGAGTGGAGTTTACAGAGGAGAAAGAGGGCGCAACTTCCTGGAGCCCAGCGGCAGGGGCGGCCCCCCGCGCCCCTCCCGCCGGCCGGGACTCACTCACGGTGACGCGCACCGCGTTGGACACGCAGACCCGGTCGGTGGAGGGGCACGCCGCGGCTTGCACAGCGCGGGGCTGGCGACCTTGAAGCATCGGTAGCCGCTCAGGTTCGCACTGCGGGGCGGCGGGCGTGGAGCAGCTGCGCACCTGGCGGCGCGGACCCCCGCCGCCCGCGGCCCGCGCCCATACCTGGCTCAGCCGCGCCCGACACCAGCGCGGCCCACAGGACCAGGGCCAGCCCCGGCATGGCTGCCGTCGGCCAGCGGGTCCGCTTGCTCGCTCCTCGGGGACCCCGGCGACGTCCCCAGAGCCCGGCTCCCCCGGACTCCCGCGGCGCCTGAGCCTGGCCTCCCTCCTCCCTGCTCCTGCCCTGGGAGGCTCTCCCGGGGCCCTGAGGACAGCAGCCGCCTCCTGCAGGACGGAACGGGCACGGGCCTCGTCTCCCCCGCGGGGAGCTTCCGCCTCACAGGCTGCAGCAGGCCCTCGCGGAGTGCCGTTCTCATCGGGACGCGGCGCCCAGGGGCGGGGGAGACAGGCGCCTGCCCTCATGTGTGGCGGGAAGCGGCCTGCTGCTGCAAGTGCAGGGGAGAGATGGAGGGCTTCGCGGGGAGGAGGCAAAGGCGAGAACAGGTGACTTGAACAATCAGAGATGAAGTGCAGGGCCGTCCAGGCAGGCAGGGAGCCCGGGAACGTACCTGGGCTTAAGGGCCACGTAGGGGGAGGGCGGGGAGGCGGGGAGGACGGGTGGCGAGAATTGTGTCTGGCGGGAATATACGTAGGAGCGGGGTGGAAAGAGAGTAGGGCCAGTAAAGCCCACTGGAAGTGACTCAAAAAGTTAACCAGTTAAACCTAGAAAGCCAGAAAAGACTCAGAGTTAATGAGTTAGTCAATTAAAGATCAGAAGGCCAGGAGCAACTTGACCTAGAATGTTTGAATTCTCCCCAGATAAAGAAAAGTATCTCAGCGTAGCCTGTTTTCATTGTAGAATTAGCACCTGCTAAAAGGCCCAGCATATTCAAGAAGAATTCTATTTTAAAGCTAAGATTGCATTTTAATCACACAGACAATAACTCAGCCCACCTTGGAGGCAGGGCAGATGGTCTTGATTGATCTGCTTCCAAAGAGAAACTGCTATCCCGGAAAGAAATCAAGGCGGTAAATTTCTTGCGTTAAGTTAAAAGAAGAAACTTATCAAAGATGAACATTCTGAGACCACTTAACAAGTCCACGCTCCCCTTTAAGTTTTGCTCCTATAAAACCCCAGATTCTAAACCCTTAAGCGCTCCTCTCTCTGAGGTCGTCTGCATTTTCTAAGTGCGTAGCTTTCTCAATCTTTCAGCGCCTCTTCTCTGAGGTAGCCCACACTTCTCTTTCTCCGAGTATGCACCTTTTTGCTTTAAACAAATTTCTCACTGCTCAACTTAAGTTTTGTCTCTGCGCCTTTCCAGTGGTAAGTGTCTGTGTTGCTTTGCTTTGTGTGGGGAAGTTGGGGTTCCTATGGCCAGGATACTCACTGAACTTAAACCACCTGATGATGTAACTGGCCTGTTGCTAGTCTACCACTTCCACACCTTCAGGCAATAAGCTATTATTGTGCTTTATAGAGAGCTGGCCCAGTGCTCTGGGCAGAGGCAGAGACGCTAGTGCTTGACCTACCGCCGGGAGAACAAGCCGGGTAATAAACCCTTTCACCCCAAAGAACATTTTGCTGTCAATTTCTTTGGTCATATTGAATCCGTAGCAAACTTGCCTGGGGCTGAAACCCATTGGCAAGACAATTTGTCATTCTAATCCTCCAGATTTAAGCTCAAACGTCACTCCCTCTGTCCTATTTCAGATAAGTAAGGAGGGGCTGCTGAGAGCTCAGATCTGGGCTTGCAAATTACAGCCACCTGAGTGACCTGGTGGGCACTGCAGTTTACGGTCATGCTCTTAAGTAGCCTGCCTGAAATTGTCCTTTCTTTGTCCCTAGGAAGTTCACAGAACATAATCTCACTCCACCCAGTGCTCTGCGGCTCCCCCAAATCCTGGGGTGGTAGGGACTCAGTTCCCATGCAATGCAGATCCAAGTGGACACTGGACACCAGGTGACCCTGGCTTAAGGAGTTAGCAGGGGATGTGCCCCGTGCTGAGTAGTGATTCAGTGAATTTCTTTTATCATTCTGCCCTGTCATTCCCTGACACTCTCGCTTTTATAAATTCCTTCCTCACCTTGTACTCTGACTTCCTTGCAAACCGACTCCCCCCCAACATCTCCTCCCTGAGGTCACCTGCACTTTCTAAGCGCGTAACTTTAAATAAAACTTTTGCTCTGCTTCACTACTGTGTCTCTGCCCTTCAATTCTTTGTTGCAGTGGGGACAGGAACTGAGAAAAATAAACAATGCTCGCCTAACAATCAGACCACAGGCAGAGATCCTGGAACCAATACTTTGGGTTCCAGGAGTCCCTCTGTCTGGGCACCTGAATCCTATGACCTAAGGCAGAAGGCAGGGGTGCCAATTCCACAGGTCCCACAGGCTGTCCCACCTCCAGGACCCTCAGAAGGGCTGCAGGCAGAGAGCCTGAGAAGCCCACAGAGCCTTCCTCTCTACCGCACTGGGTGCTGGACAGCAGGGCCAGGTGGGGCTTGAAGACCAAAGTTCTTGGGCCCTGGAGCATAGAGGGACATGGGAGGCTCCCTCTTTCAGCTAGGGCTCCACTTGAAAACCAAGAAGATAGGAGGTATGATTCCTATTAGGAATTTTTGAGAACAACTGACCCTATCCTGAGGCAGGGCAACCGATTTTTCAATAGATAGTATGCTTTCATTATTTGAGTGGAACTGTTACCTTAAAGAACAGCACCCATACATTCCTTGTATATCTTGCTAAAGCACTGGCCACGGTTGGTAGCATAAGGTTCCTGCCACCAGGGGCAAACACCACGAAGTGGCAGTCAGCCTTCCCTGCCCTTTGCAATCCTGCAGACCCCGGTGCCACATTCCCTGGGGGACCCAGCTCCCCTCCTGCTGACCCCCTTGTGCAGAAGCTGTCTCTCTGATAACCCTTACCTGGTTTACACTCTGCTGGGTGCTTCGCCCATTTCTGTGACACTGGGATGACCCTCAGCTCCCACTAGGCTGCCTCCCACAGGACATCCTTTTCCTGCAGGTGGGTGTCTAGGCTGTTGCTGCCCTGCAGTGGGCCTCCATGTCTATCAGGATGTTAGATGTGCATGGGCCTCACATGGATGGCTTCCTTTCCAAACTCACCCTGCCTTGCTGGGTGTGGATCCAGAGTGTGGAGGGCAGCCCTCCCTTCGCAGCACAGACCCAGTGCTCCCCAGGTGGTCACCTGTGCTTCCCTGCAAAGGTGTCCCTTACCCCATCCTTTTTCCTTGCTTTTCAGAGCCTGCAGGAGCCCACGTGCTCCCAGGAGCCTGTGCTCACTGGAACCAAGGTTACAGAAGCAAATGCTTGGAGCACAGGCAGACTTACCCAAGGGGCCCATGGCGGCAGGTGCAGGCCACCGAGACAGGCCCACAGGCTGCGCATGGGGAGGCTGGGCTCCGCCCAGTACAACAGGTGCCGTGGGCATTTACAGCCAAGGAGCAGGTCGTCAGTGGATGGAAAATGACTGAGGGGACCTCATGCTCTGGGGTTTCTGGCAAAACCCCCACCTAGCTTCTTGCTGAAGACAGGCCAGGATCAGACCTAACCTGGGATGGGGTTGGGGATGAGTTTATCCTCAAGGATAAGACTGGGGTCGGGGAAGCAGGTTCTTGCTAAAACCAGATTTCACCAGAAGGGCACAGAAAAGGTGCAGGATTGGACTGAAGTCTGGTCAGGCAGAGCATCTGTGAGCTGACAGCGTGGAGCTGTTCCTGCAACCTGGAGTCTCACCCCTAAGGCAGGGGCAGTGGGCTGGGAGGGGCCCTCTACCCTCCAGAGATGCCAGCACACCCCACACAACCTCACCTGGGGATGGTCAGCTCAGAGGGGCCCCCTGGACCCAGGTGTGGGCAGGTGCTCTGGGCCCAGGGGCCCTCTGCCTGGTCTCAGGTGGCCACGCAGTGTTCCACGTGCCTTGTTTGTGAAGTTACCCTGTCTGCTTACTTCCTTAATTACATCCTGTGAGCCCAGTGAGGAGTGAGGGAGCGGGTGTGGGCCCCGGGTTTGGGTCTGCAAGGCCAGCTCCCTGCCCCGGGGTCTAGAGGGAGATGAGGGGTAGGAAGGCACAAGCGGTGGGAGCCAGGCATGAGGAAGGGCTCCCGGCCCCGGGAGCTGCTGCTATCTGTCACCCCCACTGCTGCCACTGGGTTCCGGGGCGTCTGCATCCCTTCGGGCCCAGCAACACCCCCCCGCCACCGTGGCCCTGCTTCCTTTGGTAGCTGCAGGTCAGAGAATGTGCTGGCCGTGAGCAAGAGTGTGCAGCCGGTAGGGGTCACGTCCCCTCTGTCCTCCTGGTGGTCCAACTGATAGGACTGTCCCCTCTCTGTCTTGCCTGGGGCACGTCCTAGGAAGCCTGCCCTTTATCTGGAGGCGCTCCAGCCCTGGCTGCTATCCAACCTCTGCCTGGGCAAGGCCCGGCTTGGAGGGGGCCCAGAGTGGGTTGGAACCGAAGAATTCTGGGGGACATTCCCTCATGATGTTATGCGTTTATTCACCTGTCCAGTCATGCTGTAATGGAACATGAATTTGGGACTGTGAAATCCACAACGCCAAAGATCCAAAGAGTGGTGGGTGGTGTGGGCACAGGTGTGCTGAAGGAGCCTGGACGGGGCACTCGTGTCTCCTGCTGAGGGGGGCGCAAGTTCATGGAGAGGGGGAGCCCACGCTGTCCTTGTCGCGGCCACAGCAGAGGGGAGAGCACAGCACACGGCTGCCACACCAGGGAGCAGGAATGGGCCATCCTCGAGGGTGATGCTGGGGTGTCAGCGGGCACAGTGGCCCCAAGTGCTCAGTACCCAGCGGCCCCCTGGCCTCCTTTCAGCTCACTGTGAAGGGGCTTCGGAAAGGCATGGTCCCTGAGGGGGCTGGGGGGCTGGGCCTGGGGAGGAGGGAGAAAACTCAGAGGCAGCTGGTGAGGGGCCAGATGGTCAGCCTGTGGCCGGCAGGACAGCAGGATTGGGGCGCGGACAGTCTCTGAAATCCTCCCGGATCGTTCCTGGTCACCACAGCTTCCCGGGCAGGCAGCACCCTGGGGGCTGCAGGGGTTGGGGGATTGGGGGGTTGGGGGAAGGCTGAGCGTCTTTTGTCCAGATTGCTCCACTTTCAGAAATAAACCAGATCTCTGGTGAGGCCTGTGTCCCTCGGTCCCCAGGAGGGCCTCGCAAGCTGTGTCTCCAGGGAACCCTGCGTGCTCATGGATGGCTCATGGGATGCCCTGGCCAGCATGACCCCGAAACATGGAGGGGCGAGTGGTGTCAGGTCTGGGTCAGGCCTCAGCTCTTTCAGGCTGACCTGGGGAAGAGCCCCACCTGACCCAGAGGGGCCACCGGCAGGGACATGGCCCTACTGGCGCAGGTGCTCTTGGGCAGCTGCGTGGGCCTCCCGGTGAGGAGGGGGCACTCCAGACACTCCCTCCACGCCTTTCCCCTCCGGCTCTCCCCTCCCTGGCCCCTTGGCGTGAACCCGCGGGGGCCTCATCAGCGAGGCTGGCCCACGGAGGAGATGGACCAGGGACGGGGCCGTCCCCTGGGGTTGTTGCAGTAGGGGCAGACAGGTGGCGCTGTGACCCCCACTTTGGCCCTGGCATCACTGGGCGACCGGACTAGGGCAGCTCAACTCAGCTCCAGCGGGGCTACGAGGCCGCTTCAGGTCTCAGGCATGTGTATCGACTCCATCCTGCATCCCACAGTTCTTGAGTGTCTGGTGTCCCCTTGCCTCAGCACACAGCCCCCCAGGTTAGAGCCATGGGCACCACTGGGGAGGGTGGGGACGCCATGTGTGCTTGTGTTGCGGTGACGTCCTTTCTCCTGGGGACCCTGCACCCTTAATCCATCCATGATAACTGGCGGAGGTCCTGAAACTGGGCAAAGGGGTTGCAGCTTTTTATTGGGGCGACTGCAGTCAGCCTCCCACCTACCTCCCTAGACTCCCTTTATGGGGGTCACTCACACTAGTCCTCTGGTGGGCCGCCATTTATTCTGCCCTCAGGGCCACCATGCTCCAGCAACCATCTCCGAGGCTCTTTCAGGGCTGTCCCCCGGGCTGCCGCTCAGTGTCTGCCATCTTCTGGCTTCTGGTTGGGCACTGCCCTCTGGGAGCCAGCGCTGCTCGGTGGGCTTGTGGACCAGGCGGCGAGTGCTGACCCCCAGCAGTATGAACTGAGCCCCCGGCGGGTCTCCATCTGTCAGGGAGACCCGTGACAAATCAAAACCTCCAGATCGAGAGAGCTCTGACATAAAAGGGTTTATGGAGCCTTTACAGCTGCAGCCAGAAGAAGGCCTGGGTCCTGGGACAGGCAGTTTCTGCTTCACGGGCAGCAAGAACAGGTCACAGAAACAGCCTCAGGAAACAGGGCACATTCGTGAGGGTCTCCAGGAAAGAAAGTTCTCTAAATGCACACTGGCTGCAGACAAGGGAGGCGGGCTGACGCAAAGTGGGGAAAGGCTGGGGGTCGGGGGTCAGTCCATAGGGAAGGCTGGTGGACTGGCTGTTATGAGGGGCAGATGCTGGTCATGTGCAAGGGGGTGTGGTGGTCCTGGGGACCTTCTAGATGCTTGTTGAAATGACTTCTTCCAGGAATGTGGAGTTTCGGGTCAGCCACGGCTTGTGGCTATTGACTGATGGTCTCCCTTGTGCCTCACCCTCATTCTCTGGCCCTTAAAATCACTTAATTGAGGGCACTTCAGCATTTTTCCTTATCACCAGCCAGCCACTTGCTGGGGGTTCTAACATGGCAGGGTGTGATATTTCATCCTGCTGGGATTGTTAGGAATATCAGGTAGGATATTTGCTTTTCTTTGCCCAAAGCGCCTGAGGCACACCATTATCTGAGAACTCAGGGCGATTACTGCCAGGAAATCCTGGATGACATCATCAGACAAAGGGACCCACTTCACCCCCACGCAGGTGTGAGTTTACTGAGGCAGCTGGAACGGGGTCTCACACATTTGGGTGACTGGGGTCAATTGAAATCAACCTGACCTTTGGGTTTTAAGACAAAAAGTTTATTCAGGGTCTGTAGGGAAAATGGAAGTTCCTATGGCCATGATCCTCACCGGACCCTAAACTACTTGACGATGCAATAGGCCTACTGCGTGGCTACTGCTCCCACACCTGTTGGCAACAAGCTCTCACTGTGGTGTGACTGTGAAGGGCTCCGCCCAGTGCCCTGCCCAGAGGCGGAGATGCAGACAGACTGCGAACGTCCCAACACTCGGCCTGCCACTTTGAGAATAAAGCTTCCTATAAACCCTTTACCCCCAGTGTTCTGTTGTCCTTACTGAGTCTCACCGAATCCAGAGTGAACTTGCCTGGGGCTGAAACTCTCCGTAGGGATGGGTCTTACTGCGGACTGTAGCCCAAGAGCTGCCCATCAGCATTTGTGATAAACTGCTCCAAAGCCCCTTGTTTGGGAACCTCTTAAATACTTTTTTTGCAGCAGGGGGTGGGAGCAGGGAAGAGGGGTGTCAATCATCACATCAGGGCAGTGTCCTAAAAGAGCACTGAATATTCCAATGCTACCTCTTTGTTGAGAGGAAGCAACCCTGAGGACTGCTAGTTATTCTCCTAAAGGATTGTACTAGGGTCACAAGAACTGGACTGTGTATCTTCCTTGAAGCACTCCGGGCCAGTTTTTCTCTGGTCGTGGGTGGGGTGAGGGGCTGGGAGTCCCGTGACACAGGCAGGATGTCTTCACGGCGCAGCTGGAGCCCTGACTGACCTGACCCTCTGCAGCCGGAGCAGCCCTTTGCCTGTGGGACCTCCATGGGCAACCACAAAATTTCATTTTATCCACATCTGCACCTTTAATGTCTGCTGAGTAGAAGTCCTGGTGCTGGGTGGGGATGTCTGGGGCCGGGGAAGGGCTCTGAGCTGAAATTTGTGCTGCATCTGAAATTTGTGCTAACATCTAACATATTAGAAGTTAGTATTAGAGACAGGGACTGTGGGTTTAGACAGAGTAGGGTGAGGGCCTCTGGAAAAAGACCCCTACCAAAACTCCACATTAAACACTTAAGCAAAGCCAGAGTCACATTCATTCTCTAAAGTAAAAATATCAAACTAGGAATATAAGCATTCTTCAGTGAGATTAGTTAAAACTAAAAAGCCAGGAGCAACTTGGCCTGGAAGTTTGAATACTCCCCAGATAAAGGAAAGTACCTCAGCATAGCCTGTATTTTCACTGTGTCAGTTAGAACATACCATTTTAAGATTTACTTTAGCACCTGCTCAAAGGCCCAGCTTATTTAGAAAAAATTCTATCTTAAAGCTAAGATTGCCTTTTAATCAAACAAACAAAAACTCAGCCCATCTTGGAAGCAAGGCAGACAGTCTTAATTGATATGCTCCCAGATCAAAAAGCGGCTATCCTGGAAAAGAATCAAAGCAATAAATTTCTTGTGTTAAGCTAACTTCGAAGAATAACCCACTGATAAGAAACTTAGTATCTCTTCAAAAATAAACATTTTGGGACCATCTGGCAGGTCTGCATCTCTAGCCCTTTGTCTCTCAACTGCCTATAAATCCCCTAGACAAAGCACCAGCCCGGACTCTCTTGTCCCCTCCCCGCGCAAGCCAGGAGCTCTTTCCTCTTACTTTATCTCTAAATAAAAGCCTCTCATTTGCTCTCCTACCTTGAGTGTTTGCAAAGTTTACTCTTTGACTCCGTGAACAAGAACCCCAGCATCATCTGGATATGTGGGAATCCTCCCGAACCCGCCGAATAGCAAGCAAGAGTCACTGTGCTGTCAGGGGGCCTGCCTCGAATTGATGAGACTGGGCCGCTTCTAAATGTGTGTGAAGATGGCGGCCTTCACGGGGCCTCCGTGCGCGCTGGCAGTCGGACCGGGTGGAGGGCTGTGCCACTCCCGGGGAAGGCAGGTGTGGCAGCCACCGGTATGAGTTCTTCAGGACCTGCCTCGCCTCCAAGTCCAGGCCAGACTCAAATGCAGCCCCAGGAAGGGGACATCCTGGACAGTCTGATTTTACTCAAGAAATGGGAAGTTGATCTAACTTTTGAAAATAAATCCAAGTAACTCAGCACATTAAAAGACCAAAGGGAGGAAAATATGTTCATTTCAATAGATACAGAAAAGCCCTTTGACAAAATTCTACTCAGTGCCTGATAAAATCTCTTAGCAAATTAGTATTAGAAAGGAACTTCCCTCACTGCTAAGGGGACCCTAGGAAAGCCCAGGGTGGGGGGTCACTTGTAGGGGCATAAAGGTGAGAGGCGGTCCCTTCTCCCTCAGGCAGAGCTGCCCTTCCACCACTTCTGGTTATACTAGAGGACTGGGCCAGTCAAATATGCAAAGAAAAGAAATAAAAGGTAAACAGATCAGAAAGCAAGAAGTAAAACTGTCATTATTTGCAATGACATGGTTGTTTATGGAGAAAATCCTAAGGAATCTTCATAAAAGTTACTAGGATACCCAGGAGACAAGATTAATATAAGAAAATTGATTATATTCCTATTTTCTAGAAACAATTCAAAATACAAAATTCAATGAGATGACATCAAAAGTGCAATCTATTAAAGGAAAGATGGACAAATTTGGCTTCATTAAAATTAAAAACATCTGTGTGAAAGTCCATGGGAAGGGGATGGAAAGATAAGATACGATCTGGGAGAATATATGTGCAAACCATGTACCTGACAAAGGACTGGAGTCAAGAATATGCAAAGAATTCTCAAAATTCAAGAGCAAAAAACAAACAATTTCTTAGAAAATTGGCAAAAGAACTTGATAATGGGGAGAATCTAGTAACCACTATGTTGCTCATGTAATTGTATATTAATGATACCAAAAGAAAAAAAATTGCCAAAAGACATTTTACCAAAAAAAGATACTTTTTTGTCATGTGCAACTCTGCACGTGGAATATATCCAACATCACTGCCAAGGAGACGTAGATCCAAACCACAGCACGATCACTACACACCTGTCACTACATACCTATGTGAAGGCATAAGACAAAAATTAATGTCAAGAAAGAACGTTGGGAAGGATGTGGAGAAACAGGACGACTCCCTCCTCGTTTGAGGGAGTGTAAAACGATGCAGCCACTCTGGAAAAGAGTTTGGGCATTTCTCGTAAGACCAAATATGAAATTAACGTCTGATCCAGCAACTGCACTATTGGGCATTTATCCCAGATCAATGGAAACATGTGCTCATGCAAAACCCGGTGCACGAATGCTTACAGAGGCTTTGTTTGTGATAGCCCAGAGCCGGAAGGGCCCAGAAGTCTTCCCCGGGTGAGTGGCTAGGCCCTTCCACACCGGGGAACACTGCTGGGCAGCCAGAAGGAGCCAGCTACTGACACACACAACCTGGGTGCATCTCTGGGGAGTCAAGCTGAGTGAGTGCAGCCAGTGCCAGGGGGACACATGCTGTATGACTCTGCTTCCATAACATTTCGGAAATGACAAGATTTTACAAACAGTGGGCAGATTAGTGGCTGCCAGAGGCTAGGGAAGGGGTTAAGGGAGGGGAAGGGAGGCAGTGTGGTTATAAAAGGTCAACAGGAAGCCCTTGTGATCACAGAAATATTGAGCATCTTGATTTCAGAGGTGGATTCCGGAACCCACAGTAGGGAGAAAACTGCAGAAGACTAACTGCTCCCACACCGGGGAGCACGTGGGGAAATCCGAGCGTGGCTGCTGGCCCGTACCAGCGTTGGTGCTCTGGTGGTGACATTTCACCGTAGTTGTACAGATGTGCCCGTTAGCCGACACTGGGTACAGTGAACACAGATCTGTCTGCAATTTCCTAAAACTCCATGTGAATATATAGTTCTTTCAATAAAAATGTTATAGGTTAAGTTATAAAAACATTAAAAATCAATGTCCTATATAATATCTTCAAAAACATGATAGACTTAGGAACAAATTTAACAAAATATGTGCAAAGGAAATTAAAGAAGACATAAATATATGGAGAGACATATCATGTCATGGAAGAATGTGAGCTCAGAAGTTGAAAGGCTCGATGTTGGCATTTCAGTTCCCCCCAGACTGATCTATGTAGGCTGTGCAATCAATCAAACCCCAGCTGGCTTTTGTGAAGAGATTAATGAGATCACTCAAAAACTTATAGGACAATGCAAAGTAGCTAAGACAGAAAAAGAGGAACAAATCTGGAGACACAACATCACCTGCTTTTAAGTCTGACTGTAAGATTACAGTAATTAAGACAATATTGTTTTTGGTGTCACGATGGATATATGGGTCAGTGGAAGAGAATAAAGGGCTCTGAAACAAACCCTCATATATATGGTCAATTGATTTTTAGGAAGTCGTACATGGGGGAAAGAATTGTTTCTCAATTAATGGAGTCAGAATGTTGGACACCCCTACAGCAGAATGAAGCCGCAGCCCGTCTCTCTGCCAATGTCCGTGGTTATTCATGCACTGTATCTAATTATTTATCATCTACTTATCTGTGAAATCGATCTAGTGCCTAAATGTGAGAGCTAATACTATAAAACTTCTAGAAACAAATAAGAGAGAGTTTTATTTCTGGGCAAGGCAAAGATTTTTTTTGTTGTTAAAATATAATTGATACACAATCTTATGAAGGTTTCACATGAACAACATTGTGGTTTCAACATTCACCCATACTATCGCTCCTCACCCCACTGCAGTCACTGACTATCGGTGTAGTAAGATGCTATGGAGTCACCACTTGTCTTCCCCATGCCATACTGCTTTCCCGGTGACCCACCTATGTTGTGAGTGTGAATTACAGTTAGGCAAAGATTTCTTAGGACACAAAAGCATGGTCTTTAAAAGAAAAAAACATGAATTAGATTTCATCAAGATAAAAAAGTTCTGCTCTTAGGAAGATATTTTAAGGAAATAAAATTGAATTCCAAGCCCAGGAGAAAATATTTGTGTGCCTTCAAATAATGCATAAAATGGAATAAAAAGAAAACAAACAACCCTATAATAAATGGGCAAAAGATTTGAATAGGCTGTTCACCAAAAAAGAAGTCCAGATGGCGATGAGCACATGGAAGGGCATTCAGCATCTTTAGTCACGAGGAGAATGTGCATTAAAACCACATGAGACACCACTACCCGCCTATGAACATGGCCATAGTCAAACACAGACACTACTGGGTGTGCAGGGCCTGGAGCTGTCACACGGATGCAGACTAGGGACACACGTGGAAGGCTGTTTGGCAGTTTCTTATAGAGGTGAACGTACTCTAACCATGACCCAGCAATCCCACTCCTACGTTTTTACCCAAAACAAGGGAAAACATACATCTAAACAGACTTGCACGTAGCAGCTTTATTCATAAATCTGTGTATCCATATGATAGAATATTATTCAACAATGTGTTAAAAACAAGACAATAGGCTCCAGATGGAGTCACTTATACTAAGACCCATGTTGCCAAACCAAGACTTAATTCCTATCTTAATTACAGTTTCAGCCTCTCCCAGGAACGGCATCTTAAACTGGTTAATCTGGAATTCCCTGCAAGGTCATCTGCCTGATGGATGACCCTTATAGTCCCCTAAAGGAAGGTGACCTGCACACAACCCCTTCTTTTATGCTTGTGTGGCTTCCCTGTCCCTCCCACCTGCCTGTAACTCTCCCATTTTGTACAGAAGCTCTTCCTGTCTGCCTGATGCAGGCTTCGCGATTCATGGATCTTTGAATAAAGCCAAAAAGATTTTAAAAATTTACTCAGCTGGATTTTGTTTTTTAATATATATGGAGGAATGAACCTCAGCCGCACACAACATGGATGAACCTCAAAAGCAATATGCTAAGTTAAAGGGGGGAGGCAGAAGAACATAGACACTGTAGGGTTCCACTTACGTGCGGGAAGAGTAGCAGAAGTCAAGTCAGTGATTGCTGAGGGCGAGGGGTGGATGGAGGGAGCTGAGTGCAGAAGGGGCCCAGGGACCCCTTCTGGGGTGCCCAAAGGTCCTTAGGTTGCCCGAGGGGGTGCTTATGTGATCGGAATACATTTGTCAAAACTCACAAAACTGCGTACTGAAATTTCATGTTTTATTTTTACACATAATACCTCAACAAGCTGGTTTAAAAGGAGCTCTTCATAAAGAAAAACTCCAGATTTAAAGCCCTTGCTGGTTAGTTCTTCCGGACATTCAAGGAAAAGACAAGGTCAACCTTCTAGAAGCTTTTTCAGAGTAAAGAAAGAAAGTTGCACTTCCTAGTGAATTTTAAGAAGCTGGCACAATCTTTGTTTTTAAAAAAATGTATAAAGTATTAGAAGAAATTAAAATTGCAGGGCAATGTCCTATGAAAACTAATGAAAACGTGTCCCTCCCCAAAATGTCAGTAAGTCACCAGTGGCCACAGAAAGGAAAACATGCTGTATATTCCAATACTTGCAGAAAGTCATTTGATAAATTCAGCACAATTTGTGATAACTATCTGAGCAAAGTAGGAACAGAGGGATTTTTCTCATTGGATACAGGGCACCCGCAAGACAGGCCAGAAGTGCACCGTCCTTATGGTGAGCGGTGGGACGCCTCTTGCCGCTACACCACATCTATCGCTCTGTCTCAGAAAAAGAGAGAAGGGGGTCATTTAAAATGAGAGATCAGCCTCTCATCATTTGGATGTCCTATGATTTCGGGTTCAGAGAGTCCCATGTGATGTCAGAGCAAATACTGGACTTAATACATGAATTTAGAAAGGTCACTGGTTATAAGGTCAATATGAAAAAACCAACTGTATTTCTGTATACCAGCAATAAGAAATTTAGAATTTCAAGTTGAAAAAAAAGCCCACTGAATTCTGGGCAGCTTAGGGTGACTTCAGCTGCTTACATCCAAATCTGTTTACTCTTTCAGGCAAGGAAACCATCGCAAGCAACAGAGGCCACGGAAGCCCACCCTCCCCTGACCTCGGCAGGCAGAGGTGCAGACACCCACGTCACTGACCTCCACGGGGGAAAATGAAGGCCCACTTCCAGCAGAGCCCACCGTGGAACTGGGGCACCTGCTGTGCAGACAGTGGGCATCCCTGGAAAGAAAGGAGAGCGTGGGAGACACAGACAAAAGCCACTCTCAGGAGGAGAAGGGCGGGCGCCTGGCATGGCGATGCTGGTGGTCAGAGGCTAGGGGCTTGAGAGCGGGGACACGGGGCACCGGAAATGCGTCCCTCCTTGGGACCAACAGCAGGGGTGATACCCTTTGAGGCTTGGTGGCCTGTGGAAGGGAGGAGGTGAGAAGGGGAAATAAAGTGCTACAGAGACAGAAGAGGACCCTCATATTGGAGGGCAGACGGCCAGCAGGAGGGTGCACGGCCACTGCCTTCCCCTGCCACATGGAGGGCCGACCTGGAGACCCTGACCCTCAGCAAGGAGAAACATGAAAACGAGAGTGACGCCTTTCTGGTGATGAAAACTGCCCAGAAAGCCAACTGTGAAGCAGAAGAAACCGGCAGTGCCTGAATTAAAACATCTGGAGACACGAAAAACCTTGCATTAGAAATTCAGAAAACATTCTGTACATTCCGATAGATGCAGAAGACCATTTGATAAATTCAGCACAAAACAAACACAGACAACAAAAAGGAAGACATGACGTGAGAACTGACTAAAGTGAGGAAAGAAACAGAAAGAAAACGCAGAGGCCGGCTTGGAAGTAAAGAGGAATGCACAAAATCCTGAGGGCGCACGCAAGTGTGCTGTGAGCTGGGAGCCGGCGAGAGGCCGGGAGGCCGGCGGGGAGCGAGGGAGGCCTGGAGAGCAGAAGCCACCTGAGAGGGCTCTCCGTGCTCCTGGAAGAATGATCCAGAATGGTGGCCTCCGAGCCTGTCCCAGCAGAAATCTTAGGTCACAGGCACAGAAATAATCCTCGGTGCTTGCAACACAAACCAGCGCCCGTAAGGGAAGGATGGGTTGGGCGCAGATGCCTCGACAGCAACATATAAAGCGGGACGCAGCAAAGTAGAAATGATGAAAAGAGAAACTCAAGGAAATAAAGTTGGAGTCAAATATTTTGTGAGTCAAGGCATCCTTCCAGGGTCAATGCTACAGAAAAGGCTTTTTAAAGCCCTAAACTTTGATTTCAGTGAAGCGGAAAAGAAACGACCATGCACAAATCAGATTTCCAGAACCCAAATCTGGATTTTGAAAAACCAATTACTCAAAACACCAAAGAAGGAGAAAGCAAAGGGAAGAAAGCCCAGGGTGGCGCGGTAGTGGTGGGCATAAGCTGCGCGGAGGACAGACAGCCAACGGCCATCCTCAGATATGAGCACCCCGGCTCTCTGAAAAGGAGGCCAGCGCAGGCATGGAGAGTAAGGCGACGGCTGAAAGCAGGCGGGGACTGAAACCCTGTCTGCTTCATGTACCCGTGTACGCGTGGAAGGTGCTGGGGAAGTGGGACCCACCTGGAAACACACGTGACCAACACTGGGCCTGAAGGAGACAATGAAGAGGTCAGTCCCAGTGAGAAGTACAGAAAGATAATAAAGACACCCAAACAAAGGGGGGTGTCCTCACACAAAATTCCACAATGCCTTCCAAGGCCAGACTCTTCCAATGATGCACAGAGTGTGTGAGAACACAACAATTTTGAAACAGATTATTTTAATGAAGCAAGTGTAATGCTGGTAAGTAACTCAATAAAAATTGGAAAAAGAAAATCATGGACTAACATCTCTTAACTATGTCAGACCAAAAATCTTAAATAAACGTTAACTAATAGCACCCGACAGCATGTTAAGAAAATAATACACTGACAAAGTAAGATATATTCCAGGGTTTCAATGACAGCTACATATTAGGGAATTTGTTAATATAATTCCTCATATTAATAGACATGAAAATAAATATCATAGGTATAAATCTACAGACTTTGAAAATACCTTTTGAATAAATTAAATATCGTTTAATTAAAAAAATATAAAATCTCCTAAAGTCATCATCTTAGCTTATGAGAAAAATACCAAAAGCATTCTAATCACTATTTGAAATTCAGTTGGAAGTACTTGTCAATGCAATTTGAAAAGATTGAACAATTAGAGGCATTAAAATGAAAAAAGAAGCAAACTCAGCTCCATTTTCAGGCAATGTGATCGTACACCTGGAAATCCCGGAGGATAAATGATAAAAAGAGCAAATTTGGAAAACAAGCAGCAATGAATCAGGATGAAAGTAAACATGTAAGATCAAACAGCCATTGGGGGGCTTCCATTATTTGAAGGGATCAAGCAGACAGTGGCAGTCCAAAGCTCCCACTGGACCAAGAAGGGAAAACCAGAGAGACTGTAACTGTCCTATTTGACATGTTGGAGAGGTGGGAAGGGAACAGGACTGAGGGAGCCCCGAGGTGAGCTGGCTGCTGGGCCTTCCTCCTGGGGCATCGGCTGACTACCGCTGTGACGGAGGGACAGTTTGGGACCAAGGGACATAGACTCAGCTCTGGAAAGTGAAGCCAGTGGTGGCCCAGCCGTTACAGACTGGCAAAGCGCACATGCATTTCCCCACAAGATCACATGCTGCGTTCTGATGCGGGGGATGGCAGCCTACGAGGGGGCATTTATAAGGAGGAGAGACCTCCAGGAGAGACCAGCAGACTTTGAAGATGCAGCAGCTGGGAGTGGGCCTAAGGCAAAGCATATGGCTACCCCTGGGTGACGGGATCCCCACCCCTTCCAAGGCTAAGGACACGGGCCTGCCAGAACCTCAGCCACAAGCCTGGAGGGCCATGCCTGGGAAAGGGACACGCAGGGGGCTATACGGGCCTGTCCAAAACCACAGTCCAGCCCAGCCAAGCTCAACTTCCGATAGGGTTGACGTGATAAGGACTTCACACACACTGATCTGGCTAAAAGAGGAAGTGGGGGGTCCTCTCCTATACCTCTACCTGCCTATCTATCTATCATCTACCTATCTATCTATCTACCTACCTACCTTCCTATCCATCCATCCATCCATCCATCCATCCATCCATCCATCCATCCATCCATCTACGTAGCCTCTGTGGTTCTTACTTATACAATGCCCAGCACGCAATAAAAAGTTCTGAGATCTGAAGAGACAGGGAAATGTGACCAATGACAATAGAGGGAAAAGAGCTGTACACACAGACTGACAGATAGTGCCTTTAAAACGACCACGAGGAGTATGTTCAATAAAATAGAGGAAAAGATAAACAAAATAGATTTAAAAACTAGTTTGTGTTGACAGAGAATATGACTCTCTGAAACAAATCCAATAGACGTTTTGTGTGTCAGTCAGGATTAACCAGAGAAGCAGAACCAATATGATAGAATGCACACGCGTGCAAGAAGACATTCCTTTGAAGGAACCGGCCCATGTGACTGTGGAAGCTGGCAAGTCCCAAGTGTGCGGGGTGGGCTGGCAGGTTGCAGACCCGGCAGGAGCCAAAGGCTGTCTGCTGCTGGACTCCCTCTTGCTCGGGGGAGGTCCATCTTTTGTTCTATTCAATCTTCAACTGATTGGATAACAAATCTATGTTATGGAGAGGAATGTGCTTTACCCAAATCTCACCAACTTATAAATAAATGTTAACCTCATCCAAAAACACCCTCACAGAAACATCCAGAGTAATGATTGGCTATATATCAGGTACTATGGCCCTACCAAGCTGACACATAAAATTAACCATTACATTCTGGAATTTACAAATCTCTGACATTAAGAACTCATTTGGATGATTTAAGAGCAGAAGACAATATGAAGGTTGGGAGCAGCAGGACCGTGTGGAATCGCCCAAATGCCGCCTGGAAAGAGCAAAAGCCACAGAACGGACAGGTCAGAGTATGAAGACAGGGGAGGCCCATTCAGGGGTCTAGCTTCCATGAGATCGGAGGACCGGGAAGAAGGCAGGCAGGAGAGTGGGCAAATACTCGAGGGGACGCTGTTCCTCACCACTGATGAAAGATGATCCGGGATTCAGGAATCAGCAAACTCGGCAGCTCAGGTGCAGACACTGCCCCCCAGCCTGCCACACTGCAGTCTACGAGCAGAAGGTGAAAGACAGCTGATCTGTAGTGGGGAGGAGACATCACCACGCTACCCTCGAGGGGACAGCACTTAGAGCATCGGCACAGCCAGCCCCCACCCCACTTCAGGAGGGGCCTGGAAGGCCCAGCTCGCTTCACCCACTGGGCCTCGGTTCTGGAACCAGGGGCAGCACAGAGGATGTTGCTCTCAAAGGGTCACTGTTTGTTTCGACCTCCTGTGCGGCTCCCTGAAGCACCAACGCAAAGGGGCCCTTATTTTGGCTAAGTGGGGCCCCTCTGTCCGAAGCAAGGAAGGGCCCTGGACTCTGGGGGCCTGCAGGCTGAGGGCTCACACTCATGGCCGAGCACCTCTCTTTTGTGTGACTCTGACACTCACAGGGCACGGGGTCTGCAGGCCCTAGGAGCCCACAGACTTGCCGGCCTGAGGCCCTCCGCCTGGGTCCAGCTCCCCATCCAGGCCCTTTCTAGGTGGGAGGCCCACCTCCAGTTCTGGGATGGCTGTCCTGGGGTCTCAGGGCACCCCACTCACAGGCTTCCCCAGGCACCACCACAAGCCTGATGTGAAATTCCCTGGAATCTTTGCTTAATAGTCCCCTGTCCCCACACCGTTCTGAGAGCAGGCAGGGCATCTGCTCGTTTGGGCCCAAGCTGAAATCGAGGATGGGCCTGGCACACAGCAGGCACCAGGCCTTACAGTTCAGCTGCTGGGAGAACTGCTGGAGCTCCAAGCGCCCACTGGCAGGGGTCTGTGTGTCAGGCAGAGGCGCGGCAGGTCGGGGTGTGAGGTCCCATCTGCGTAGCTGAGCATGCTCAGGGATGAGAAAAACACATGCTTATTAGCTCCAAGTTTCTGTGGGTCAGGATCCAGGCACTGGCCCCTGCCAGACTTCAGTCAAGCTGTAGGTCTGGGCCAGTTCTCACCTGAGAGCCCAGGGTGGGATGAGTCTGCTTCCAAACTCACCTGACTGTTGGCAGGGTTGGCCCGGGATGGAAGGAGTCAGTTTCTGGTTGGTAGGGGAGCGAGGCTGCTCTCCATCCGCCGCCCCACCCCTCTCAGAGTCAATGAGAAACAGGTCAGCTTCTTCAAAGCCAGCAGGGTGTCTCCCCTCAAGGTGGGTGCTGGGGTCCCTGCAACATGACCTCAATATCCCATCACTGCCACCACGTTTATGGATGGAAGCAGGTCCCAGGTCCCACCTGCTCCCATGGATGGGGACCCACAGGAGGGTGTGAGCTCCAGGGGGCAGGACCACAGGCCACCTCCGAGTCTGTTCCCCAGAGAGGGGCCTGGCCATCCCCTCCCGTGTTAATACCCTGCCCCAACCTTAGGAAGAGCTGCTGACAGGCACACAGCTGGCCAGGGGTTTGGAGGTCATATGCCTGGGGTATGGGTGCCCCCAGGCTGCCCAGACAGGGGTTGGGGAGCTAACAGGCATGGGGCCTCTGTCTGCCCTGGGGAGCACTGTTAGTTATGGGGTGGGGTGGAGGGTAGTCTGGAGTCCAGGCTAACCTGACCTCTGTGCTCCAGAACCTCAGAGGGCAATGCCCTGGGTAAGCAAATTTGGTCTGGCCTCCCTGGAACCCAGGGCAGCTGG
Source organism: Smutsia gigantea (assembly GCA_032199065.1). Lineage (NCBI taxonomy): Eukaryota > Metazoa > Chordata > Mammalia > Pholidota > Manidae > Smutsia > Smutsia gigantea. The sequence goes on from JAVSCE010019621.1 coordinate 45,900, forward strand.
GGAAGGCCAGCCACCTTTCTCCGCCACGTCATTCTCTTTGCAGGTGCAGCTTTGCTTCACTCTCCAGAGACCCTTCGGGGGTCTGGGGGCTGTCAGTTTATCCTCTGACCTGGGATGGGGCTGAGAGGGTGGCAGACAGAGTCTCTCCCCCACTTCAGAGTCAGGCAAAGTCAGTGTCTCAAACTCCCAGCAGAAAACACAGTGAAGCCGGCAAAGCAGGAAGGCGTCCTGAGAGCTGTCTGGAGAGGGGCGGGCAGGCTGCAGAGGAGGTGCAGGGCTCCTTCAGGGCCAGTCGCAGGTGTTAGGCAGGAAAATAGGTATGAGCAGGGTGGAAAGAGAGTAAGGTCAGTAAAGCCCACTAGAAAAGACTCAAAGTTAACCAGCTGAAACTAGAAAGCCAGAAAAGACTCAGAGTTAGAGTTAATCAGTTAAAGTTCAAAAGGTCAGGGGCAACTTGGCCTTGAATGTTTAAATATTCCCCAGAAAAGTGAGCACAGCCCATGCCTTCATTGTGCAAATTGGATCGTGCCATTGTAAGACTGACTCTAGCCTGCTAAAAGGCCCACCTATAAACAGCTTAATAAAGACAGGAAGAGTCCATCTTAAAGCTAAAATTGCATTTAAAAAAACCCAGGAAGCTATGAAGATTCTTAACTCAAATAGACAATAACTCAGCCCACCTTGGCCCTGGCCCTTCCCCCCCAACCCGGCAGCCAGTCTTAATTGATATGCTCCCAAACCAGGAAGCTGCTATCCTGCAAGGGTTCAGAGCAGTAAATTTCTTGTGTTAACTTAATTTTAAATATTCAAAGACCACTTAACAAGTCCACACCCCCAGCCCTTTGTCACATTCCTGAAAAATCCTTAAAAGGGGGCACCCCCAACCTTTCAGGGCACACCTCTCTCTGAGGTCACCTGCACTCTGAAGTGCATAGACTTTCTCTCCAACCTTTCAGGGCACCTCTCCTCCCTGAGGTTGCCTGCACATTTTCTCTCTTTAAGTAAGTAACTTTAAATAAAACTTTTACTTTGCTTCACTACAGTGTTTCTGCCCTTCAATTCTTTGTTACAGTGGGGACAAGGACCAAGGAAAATACACAATGCTCCCCCAACACAGGGACACCTGCCACCTACCGACCCAGGCAGGAGAGGGAGTGACAGGGGCCCCAGGGGTGCAGCTCAAGAGGTGACTGAAGGTGGAGGGACACGGACTGTCCCAAGGGACCCTGTGGAAGGGAGCCAGCCCCCAAAACACCCACTCGTCTCTCTGCCCGATCTCCGCTGGGTCCCCGTCAGTCACCCCCAGTGCCTGATCTTGCGTGGCTGTGGTGATGTGCGGGCTCCGCGGGGCAGCTCTCCCACGGCTGCAGTCAGGTGGTGTCTGATGTCACCGACATCCTGTTCCCGCACCCCTACAGCCGCCAGCACCCACCAGCCCTGAGACAGGTAGAGAGAGGGAGAGAGAAAAGGAGACCAGTCCAGCCCCACACACGCAGGCCCTGACACGGTGCCCTGCGACCCAGACCACCGGCGCTGTGAGGCCCCAGGAAGTCTTATTTTTCACGTTGACCTATTGTTGTAACAAGTTTTACACCTGCCGCGTCCTAGGCTTTAGAGACCCCTGGGTCAGGTAACCAATGGACCAAGGCACAATTCGTTATACGCGCATGAGGTAAATTTGGTGTTTGGTGTCTGATAGGTGCCTTATAATAATCCTAAATCCTGACCCCCCCCCCACCCCACTGCCGCCTGGCAGAGATTTCATAAGCTAATGGTGCAGATGACGCCGCCACATGCATGTGGGAGGCGATTAATAACCGATGAGTGAACATTTCCGCTGCGCACGGCAGGAAGCACCCTGATTCTCTCAGGGCTGACGCCCTCCCAGGCGGTCCAACTTGGTCCGGCAGGGTGTCTGTTGCCTCCTCTCTAATAAAGCACACAGCTGCTGCACACCCCTAAACCTCCCTGTTAAATCTCTGGAGTACTTGCAACCTGTCCCACAGCCCCTCTCCTCTTCACCTGCACACCTGACCTCTTAACACGGAGAGCACGTCAGGGGACTTGGGAAGAAACTGACAAGTTCACAGTTTGGGGCACTGCCTGCTGTAGGGAGCCACCGTCAGGCCCCTGGGCAGGACCCCCCCACACGGGCCTCTGGGCCATGTGGCTGCAACCCCACCCACAGCCGGCCTGCTGGCCTGGGCCCCTCAGGTCCCATCGCCCGGGGGCCCTGCAGGCTTGAGCCCTGGCCTGAGCCGCCCTGCTGCCCGCTTATCAGAGATGTCCTTCCTCCCCACTCCTGGGCACAGCCAGCAGGCTGGCAGCCTGCAAGTCACAGGAAGGCAGACGCTAAACTGGAAGCCGTGGGAGAAGTGTGCTGGGGGGGGAGGGGGGCAGGGATGGCAGCGTGTCGCCACCTCCTGGAAGCCAGTATCCCCCGGGGAAGACCCACTGGGCACTCGGCACGCAGAGGAGGCCACCGTGGGGTCAGGACCAAGCAGAGCGTGCAGGACGGGATGGCACCGCGCCAGGCACTCAGCGCAGCCTGGGCCGACGCCAGCCCCGGGCACCGAGCCCTGGAAACGCTTCACTTTCCTTTTCCCCCTCCGACCCTCCCCTCCCTCCCCCTTCCTGTGCACACCACTCCTCCCTCCGTGACCCGCCCTCCCCCAGGCTGCAGGAAAGGATGCTCAGCGCCCTGGGTCCCCTCCTCCCAGCCCCGCCCAGCCCCCTGCTGTCCTGCTCCCCACCCAGAGCAGAGGGGAGGCCAGAGCCCAGGCCCACGGACCCAGCAGGACAGGCGGCCCCCACCCCTGGAGCCTGCTTCCTCTTCTGGAACGGGCTCCGGAGTAAGCTGCAGGCAGAGCAGTGGGGGAGCACCACCTGGAGGGCAGTGGGCGCCCAGACACGGGGGCCACTGGGGTTGCCAGGAGCAGAGCCTCTGTGCCCAGACGTCCTGCCACTGCAGCTGGCGCCCTGTGTGCACAGGTGAAGTTGGGTTCCCCGGCCTGGCTTCCAGGGCCACTGTGCAGCAGCTGTGGCTTGCCCAGCCCGGCACTGCCCAGCCCCTTCTGGTTTCACTGTTGAGCCCCTTTAGCGATGTCATTTGCTATTTGAGTGAACAGGGAAATGAATGTGTTAGGCAGGAAAACAGATATGAGTGGGGTGGAGAGGGAATTAAGGCCAGTGAAGCCCACTAGAAAGGGATTTGGAGTCAACCAGATAAAACTAGAGAGGCAGACAAGACCCAGAATTAATGAGTTAATCAGTTGAAGATCAAAAGGCCAGGAGCAACTTGGCCTGGAATGTTTGAATATTCCCCAGATAAAGAAAAGTATCTCAGGATAGCCCGTGTCTTTATTGTGTCAATTAGATCATGCCGTTGTAAGATTTACTTAAGCCTGCTAAAAGGCCCAGCTTATTCTTTAACTTAACCTATATTATGCTTTTTCCTCCTCCAGCCCCTAATCAAGTAATTTACAACCTGGGCAATTAATATGGCGAGGAAGCCGAACCATAAACAGCATAGTAAAAACAGAAAGGATTCCATCTTAAAGCTAAGATTGCATTTTAAAACCCAGGAAGTTAAGAAGATTCCTAACACACTCTTTAGCCAACAGACAATAGCTCAGCCCACCTTGGGGGCTGGGCAGACAGCCTTGTTTGATCTGCTCCCAGACCAAGATGCCGGTGTCTCAGGAAGAAATCAGAGCAGCATATTTCTTGTTTAGTTAATTTTAAACATTTGGGGACCACTTAACAAGTCTGCACCCTTTGTCACATTCCTGAAAAATCCTTAAAAGGGGGAACCCCCAACCTTTCAGTGTGCTAGTCTCTCTGAGGTCACCTGTACTTTGTAAGTAACTTTAAATAAAACTTTTACTCTGCTTCACTACTGGGTCTCTGCCCTTCAATTCTTTGTTGCGGCGGGGACAAGAACCGAGGAAAATACACAACGCCCCCCCACCCTAACAAATGCATCCCACTTAGGACTCTGTGACAAGGTACCAGGGCTTCTGGGGAATGTCCTCATTTCCACCCCCTTGAATTCTTTTTCTTTTCTTTTAATGCAGGTTTGACCCACTGGAGTCCATCAGAACGTCTTCACTACCGCCCGAGCCTCAAGCCTTCACCCTGACTTGCTTCTGGACCCGTACATAAGGTGCAGGCTGGGCCTGCTCTCCTTCCCTGGTCCCTGGGTCACCTCATTTCCTGGGCAGACCCCTCCTCCTGCTGTTTGGGGGTCCCCCCCTCAGCCCCCTTGAAAGCATCACATCAGTGCTTGGCCGCCTGGGCTGGGGGGCCATCCCCCTTTGGGGTGTTTATGACACTGCCCCAGACCTCAGGGACCTTGGGAGATGGGCCAGAACCGTGAGCCACTCTCCTGGATGCTGTTCCTTAGACTCTGGACAAAGGCACATTAGAGCTTCTGGCTACATGGACAACCCAGGCCGCCCACAGCATCTGGGAGCATGCAAATAGTGAGTGAATGAACCCCCACAGGGCACCTTTCCCCAGTCAGCCTCTGTTCCCCATTCTGTCACCTGCGCAGTCAAAGCACCTTGGCTGTGAACAGATACTTCCCCATGACAGATGGGCCAGCAGACCACTGGCCTGGGCCCACACCTCCTCAGTCACTGTAGACCACAGTATGGCTTGGAAAAGGGAAGTGGGCACATAGCAGCATGGCTGTGGACTTGGGGAGCAGCGAACCTGCCTTTGAACCAGGGTCCAACATCTTCCCCACGGGAGACCCCCATCCATTTCTCCCACAGGCCCTTGGGGCCGAAGCCTCACTCATCGCTCCACTGAGCTCCTGTCCACCTGGCCCTGGCATCCCTTTCCCAAGTCCCAGAACCCCAGGGGCTGGCGCCCATCCTGCCGGCATGCAGGATACCACAGGTCCCGCCCCTCCTCCCCAGCTTTCCTTCCAGAGCAGCTGTGGACTCGGGGGACTCCTCTCTCCCACTGCCCCAGGCGGGCCTCAGTATAGGGCCACACTGTACGGGATCCCCCGGCTCTCTGCACTCCAGAACTCTGCTATCCCTGCCCCCGCACCAGGACCCTGCTGGGAGGTGGCCCCAGTAACAGCTCACAGCCTGAGCAGGAAGTGGTGGGCACATCTGTGTTTATTTGAGGCACCAAAGCAGCAGGAGGGCTCTGGGGGGGATAGGGGAAGCGGCAGCTGGATTTGGGGTGGGGGGCCCACTGCCCAGTCTTGAAGCCTAGACCTGGAAGCAGTGAACCCACCCCCCAGAAGGCTGCCCTCGAGGCGAGTGAGACACCAGAGAAGAGGAGCTGGGTGTCAGCGCCTGGGGCTCTCAGGAGGCCTGAACTCCAGACACTCACCTCCACATGGGCCCTGACACAACCACGCACTCACACATGAGCAAGGCAGAGGCACATGGCCACACCTGCCCACGCAGCAGAGCACAGGCAGGCACCATAGCATGGCCACCTTCTGAGACTCAGTGGGACAAAACACATCCCCCACATCAAGTGGGGAGGACCGGGGCCTGGGTCTGTAGGTGCCCCTCCCAGTGTGCCGGAGGGACTCAGTTCAGACTCTGGGGGCCTCAGGCTACAGGGGGATCCTCATCCCTTCCCAGGTTCCCTGAGGAAGGTCCTATCATTGACCCCAGAAGTGAGGGCAGCTGGCCCCTCGGGGCAGGTGTAGGTGCAGAGGCGAGCCTGACCATGGGGACTGAGGGCCAAGGGGGTGGGATCAGGCAGGGTGAGGAGTCAGACGAGGGAGCTCTGGTACCCCTGGGGTCTAGGAGGGGTCTGGGCCCAGGGTCCTGGCGGTCAGGGGCCAAGCCGCAGCAGGGCCAAGAGGAAGCTGAGCAGGAGCCCAAGGCCCAGCAAGGTGGTGCTGGCCTGCAGCCTGCCGTCGGCTGCGCTCAGGTTGCACAGGAAACTCTGGCAGCAGTGGGTGCCCACCGACGCCACACCAAGACTGATGCCCTTGGGGCCGGGGCAGATGGGGGAGCAGCCCTTGTTCAGGGTGTGGCCGAAGTCCACCAAGTTCCCTGCATGGAAAACAAGGTTGTGAGCGCAGGGGCAGGGGCCTGGGGCTAGCCGGGGGCAGAGGCTGGGCTGCTCGCCAGTGCTCACCGATGCCTGCAGAGGCAGATACGGTCACACAGTAGTTGTCGGAGTCGGAGCAGATGGTCGGCTTCAGACAGTAGAAGTTGCTGTTCTGATTCGTGCAGGAGAAGCACACGAGCGACTGAGCTGCAGAAAGGGGACATGCGCTAGGGGGCACCCATGTCGGGTCCCTTCCCAGTCCCTGACCCAGGCCTGTTCTGGAGACGTTCCCTGAGCAACTATCTTATGTGAGGCCTAGGGCTGGAGACAGCAAAGGCAACGACACCAGATCGTGGCCCCCGAGGAACTCCTGGGACACCCAAATGCACGGTGACAAGAGTGTCAGGGGCAGGGGCAGGAGGGAGGAGTGACCCGCTTTGCTAAGGGAGAGGGGTCTGTCGGGCTGCACAGAGCAGGTCCCACAGCATGGGTGGAAGGGGGAGTGCAGGGGGCCCACGTCCCGGGCCTAGGGTGCCTCACCTTGCTCTGCACCCAGGAGGGCAGCCAGCAGCGCGGTCAGGAAGACCTTCATTCTGGAGGGACAGGTGTCCCGTCTGGGGTCTCCGAAGCCAAAGCAGCCCACCCTGCTCCAGAGACAGCATGTTGGAAGGCCAGGCTGCACCCACTTTGTAAATGGGGGGAGGGACCTGCCAGCTTGCAGCAGCAGCAGCAGTGCCAGAACAGAGGGTCTTTCTAGCCTCCTCCTCCTCAGAGCACACTCCTTCTCACTGAGGCCCCTCCCCAAGCCTGTGACGCTTGCTGCTGGACTGGGGGCGAGGTGTGGGGGGACCGCACACTGAGGCCAACTGACAGAAAGGGAAGCTGAGGGAACGGCTCCTGCCTGTGGTCCTGGGGATGAAGGATGGCGACCAGTGAGGACTTTAGTGGACCTGCCTCCAGAACTTCCCATGGGTCAGCTCCACGGCTGGTGTGGGGGCCCCGGGGTTGGGCTGGGGGGCATGAGGTACATTTAACTGAGCACTGCCTCTGGCAGCTTCTGTGCTGGAGGACAAGGGGTGCTGCCCACTCTTTATGTAAGTCAACGCTGAAGGCCATAAGCCTGTGAGTGCCGGCTGTCCCCTGCGTTCTGTGGCCGGGAAACAGGCAGCTACCTTTCAAACTAGCAGAACATGCACTGGCTCAGCCTGTGGCATGTGGGTCCCTGGGGGCTGCCCTGGTCCTGTTCCAGGACCCGCCTTGGGCAGAGGCCATGGCAGTGGGCAGAGAAAGCACTCTGACTGTGGCCAGCCGGGATTCCGGGTCTGTTATGCAGGAGGCATGGAGTGGGAGCAGCAGCCTGTGCCTTCTGCTGGGGGACGGGGCAGCTGGGCGGGGGAAGGGCATTCCAGGCCTCGGGGAGGATCCTGGCGCTGGGAGGAAGGAGAGTGCCAGGCAGAGAATAGGTTTGGGGAGGGCCCTTCGGGGACCCCAAGAATGGGTCCCAGGCCTCTTCTGCGGAGCCCCAGCCTGGGCCAACATCCTGGGGCAGGGGTGGGAGCTGTAGATGTCCAAGGGCCCCACGTGGGGCCCACCCCCAGATCCAGCAGTTCAAGTGGGGAAGGAACCGCCCTTTCCTCTCTGTTAGGTGTGGTCTAGGCATGGAGGACCCCTGGGCTGTCCTCAGGGAGCTCTGGAACCCAGCCAGTCTTAGTGGGCCCCGCTGTCCATTGCCAGGCACCCGCCAAATGGAGGCAGTAGAGCACACCAGCATGCCTGGGATCAGGCTAAGGGGGCTGGAGCCAGTGCCGCCTGGGGGACAGACCATGCATGCGCCCAGACTGACAGGGCTGATTTCTGGGAAAGCCAGACCCAGAGGCAGGAGCCTGCCCTGGTCCCCAGAGCTGGGACGGGGCAAGGTGGCCCAGAGCTGGGAGCAGGTGAGGTGGTCTCCTAGGCACCTCATAGGACGAGCTTGCCTTCACCTCTTCCCTGGGCAGCCAACTGACCCCAGCGTGACCCATCAGAGATGGCAGGCTATTGTACCCGTCCCGCAGGCCCGCTGAGAACTCAATCCTCTTCTCAATTCTGGAGGCCGCCCCCCACCCCGAGGCCCCATGGGGAGCCTAGAGCTGAGTGACGGGCTCCCAGTGCCCACGCAGCCCTGGGCCACCCAGCAGGGAGGGCGCCTGCGGCGGTCTCCACCCTCTCCCGCTCCGATCTTTGGAAACATTCGGGGAGGCTGGGGGATGGGAGCGGAGGCTCACACCTCTGAGGCCGGGACCACGAGCAAACCCGGACTCCCCGCCTCCCCCACACCCCTCTCACGCCTCCCCGGCGGCCCGATCGCTCGCTCCCCACCAAGGCCGCCGTCCCCGCGCCCCACGTCCGCCCCGGCCCCGACCGCGGCGACTCACGCCGGTCGAACGCAGATCCACGGCCTCCCGGAGATGCCCAAGCCTGGCGCCAGAGCGCGCGACAGTGGCGGACTCCAGGCCGGCCGAAGCCGCGGTAAGGCTGCGGAGCACGCGGGGGGGCTGGCGGGGCGGAGCCGGCGTCCCAGCGGAGCCGTGCGGGGCGGGGCGCGGGGCGGAGCCGGCGAGCCGGCGGGAGTGCGGTGCCGCCGGGCTGAGTTCCGGGGGCGGTGTGCCCTTTCTGCAGAGTAGGGTGGGGGCCTTTCCGACGGAGGGACCAGCCGGCGGTGTTGGGGAGGCCGCGGTGACGCCTTCAGAAGTCCCCCCGCTGTGCCCTGGCCTCCCTTGGCGAGGCCGGGGTGGTGACTGGACCCGCATCGGGAGACTGGTGGGGGTCGGTTCCCAGGCAGTGGTTGTGGACCACAGGGTCCCCGCGGTCTGGGCCGAAGAGCCTGGGTCTTTGCTGTCTCCAGACCCCGCCTTCCTCTGGGCGCAGGGCTGCCTCCTATGCGCCCCCTCCCCGGGTCCCCGCAGCCCGGGATGGACTCAGGAGCCGCCTCCGTCCCTCCAGGCCCGCAGCCCAGTCTGCAGCCGGGGGTGGGGGTGGGGCTCCTCTCACAGAGCCAGCCTGACCGGACCTGACCCGCGGGGGCGGGGGGCACTGAGGGCAGGGCAGACCACAGCGCCCCAGCCTCTGCTCCTCTCTCTCCATCTCCCGGGCGCTCAGACTGCCTGGGGGCCAGGGCTGCCAGCCTGTTCCTCTGCCACCCTTGCTGTGCACCCCCCTTCCCGCAGAACCACCTGCTTGCCAGGGAAAACTATTTCCCACTCTCAACCCACAATTCCTGTGGGGAGCTGTTCCTCCCGACCTTTCCTCTGAGCCTTTCTGGGTGGCAGCTGGGAGACAGCCGTGGAGGCCCTGAGGAGGCTCTTTCCAGGGGAAGGGAGGCACAGGGAGAGGCACTGAGGCAGGGCGGCCAGGACAGAGCTGATTGGGAGAGGGACCCTTGTCGCGGGGGACAAGCTGCATGGACAAGGTGTAAGGGGACGTCAGGCATTGTGTGAGTGTGTGATTGGGGCTGTGAGTGGGCGTGCGTGTCTCCTCAGAGCCCCGGAGTGGGGGCGGCTGCTCATATGGTCTTCCGTGATGTCCAGATGACGGGGCGCGTCAGACGGATCAGCTCGGGAAGGCTCCAGGGCCTATTTCCCTGGAAGCTGAAGCCGGGGCTCTGTGTGTGGGTGGTGACATCTGTGGTGGTCCACAGCTCTGGGGGCCATGGCCCTGCTGTCCCGGGGACCTGCACTAGGTGTGGCCCTCTGGTACCTGCTCCTGGGACCTGGGCCAAGCTGCCCCGTCCCCTGTCCAGCATCTTTCCCTGTCTTACACTGAGCTTGTCCTGGGAGGGGGGATGTGAAGGGTCTCTAGAGTGTTCTGGAGCCCCTTGCCCACCTGTCCAGAGGGAATTGGATGAATTCTGGTCCCTGTAAGAGGCACACATCTGTCTTGGCTCTACCCATCAGGTTTTGCAGGGGTTACTCGTTTGGTGTCTCCCCGGAGAATGTCAGCTGTCAAGACAGGGGACATTGTCTGTGTGTCCAGTACCCAAACCATCCTGGCCCAAGTATTTGTTGGTGAAAACACAAGTGGGCTTTGCCTGTTCAAGGCAGGACCCTGTGATGGGAAAGCAAACTACTCTACGAGGAGATTCTAACGATTTTGAATGATCAGCTCACAATATGTTCTTAAGGTCACAGCCACGGATCGGCCATAAAACACAGATGTCCTTGGAAAATGTTGTGTCTGAGCATGGATGGCAGAGCAGGGGGTTTGTGCGATGCCCGATAGCATGATTTGTGGGGTCATTCTGAAAACCGAGGCAGGCAGCTCTGGTTGGCTGCCCTGTTGCTGGCTCTGGGCGTGCAGTCCAGTGGAGCATGTCTGAGAGGGCAGGTGTTGAAACTTGGTTTAGTCTGCTGCTCTTAAGGGCCACAGCCTCACAGCCATAGCACCCCCGAGAGGTGCGAAGTGGGGGCCCATTCCTCCCAAAGGAGACCCCACATCCAGGAGCTTGGCATACCCCGGAGCCACCAGCCAGAGACATTCCCAGGGACCAAAGTGACTCCAGGGCCAGGGTGGGGTGGGAGGGGGCTTCCTTAACAGTCCCACCTACCCATGGTGGACTAACTCCTGCACCCTCCTTCCCTGAGTTCCCTGGCCACCATGAGGTGGATCTTTGTGCGGCATTGTGAGCCCATCTCCCCTCTGAGGCATCTCAGATGTGTGATGATGGGTGGGGAGTGTCTAGGTGAGGCCGGGCTCAGAGCTGAAACATCGCGGCGCTCCTGGTTGCCCTGAGTTATACCCACACCCACCTCAGGGTGCCTGGGTATTATGGGTGCTTGGCTTCCTCCCTGGAATGGACAGGAGTCTGCTTGCTCCTGAGTCCTTGCATTAGCTGGGATGCTCCTGGAGTGGGCCCTCAGTCCCTGCCCCCCTTTAGGAGTCACAACATCCCCTCCTCCAGCCTCCCTCCTTCCCATCTCCTACCTTGGCAGCACTAAAGGGTGTCTGGGTCACCCTGGTACTGGAGTGCCCTCTGGTGCTGGTTTTGGGTGCTCCAGAGTCCTGCAAGGATGGCCTAGGGAGCCAGGGTGTGAATCAGGTCAGAGGCCCAGGGCTGCACCTCTCTGCAGGGTACACGTGTACACCTATGTCCAGGCAACAAACCCCACTCATGCTTCAGGGACCTTCCTCCAGGCAGAGCTTTCTGAGGTTTGGGTCATGGGCACTGTAATGCTGCTGGATGCCTCCTGGTCCTGTCCTGGCTGTGTACCTAGGTGTCACTGTGGTCCCTGCGTCCTGGTTGAAACCCTGGAGCTGAAGTCCACCTGGGAGAGACTGGTGCCCACGGCCCTCATTGTCCACACGGGACACCGACAAGATCAGGGAGCCAGTGGGGTGCGCACCCAACCTGGCGTGGGGTCCTGAGGCTGTGGCGTTCTGCCTTCTCATCCTAAGACAGAAGGGGCCCCTCCACCATGCCTTCTGGCGTTCCGCTGATCAGCCGTTAACCTGACAACGTCCACCTGCCTGTGGTTGGCGTTCAGGCAGGGCTGCCACTTGCTGGGGGCCTCCAGTTTCTGCATGGCCCTGTGCTTCCCCTGGAACTGCTCCCCACTGACCGCGAGACTCCAACTGTGCCTCAGCTTAGGGGCATGGTGGGGGAAGGGTGCTGGCCTGGCTCTTCTCCCCACCCCACTCCCCCGCACCCCCAGGCTGCTCTGCTACCTGGGTCCTCAGCAGGACGGGGATCCTGGAGCCAGCCTCCCAGGCTGTGGGCCTCCTGCTGCTCTGGGGCACTAGCCAGAAGGAGGCCACACCCGGCAGTGGTCGCTCATGTGTAGGGAGAGCAGCCCCAGCCGCTGGTGGAGCTGCCTGGTGAGGCTGCTGTCACTGTGTGACCTTGAACTCCTGCCTTACCTCTCTGGGCCCCGCTCCCACATCTCTGAGTGGGGCCTGAGCACACTCCCAGGCCGGCTCCTGTCTCTCAGAAAATAGTCCAAAGTGCTATGGTGACTTCAGAGCATTTGCTTCAACCACTGGGGCATCGGGCTCTTCGTCTAACTCCATGCCTCCCTCTGCACAGCTGTTCCACATCCTGGAAGGAAGTCTGCTGCAGACCTCCCTGGCCTGTGCCCTCACTGCTCTGTCAAGTGTCCATATCAGGGGCCTCCGCTTCTGCCGTGGAAGGACCTGGTGCCCCTCTCTGCAAACAGGACTTGGTCTGGTGTGCACTAGGTGCTCAGTTAATGACTGGGTGACTATATCGGATGGACTACAGCCTGAGAGAGGGTTGTGGGGACAGAAATCCACACTTAGAATTTACAAGCATGTTTGCAAGGTGCACACTGCAGGAAGCAGGGGAGGGGTGCCGGTTTGGGCATTTTGGGAGGCCGGCCCCAAGGGGGAGTGACCAGAGCAAAACTCTTGGCAGGGACACTGGTGGAGGCCAAGGGTGGAGGCAGAGGGAGGCCAGGGCCTTCAGACCGTGATGCAGGGCTGACCCCTGTTAAAAAACCGGCTTTGTCGCACATTTAATCTATTGGATGTCTCATGAATCTGATTCTTTCATAATGTCATGACTTTAGGGTCTGGCAAGAGAAATGGGTTTCCCTGACTCAACACCCCCAGACGTAGGCCTCAGCCTGGGCTTTAGGGAGAATTCTCTCTGGGCCATGGTGGGACTCAGGCTGTGGCTGAGCCTTTGGTCACTGATCCCACAGTTACAGTCAGGGACAGGCCATCACCCTGCACGCAGGCCCAGCCACAGTCCTTCCCCTTCTCGGCAGGGCCATGAGCCCCCGCCCCCCATGTCTAGGAGGCTTACATCTTTTTTTTTTTAGATATTATTGATATACACTCTTATGAAGCTTTCAAATGAAAAAACAATGTGGTAACTACATTTACCCATATTATCAAGTCCCCACCCATACCTCAATGCAGTCACTGTCCATCAGAGTAGTAAGATGCCACAGAGTCACTGTTTGCCTTCTCTGTGCTACACCGTTTTCCCCGTGACCCCCCCACACCATGTGTACTAAACAAAATACCCCTCAATCCCCTTCTCCCTCCCTCCCCACCTGCCCTTCCACACCCCTCCCCTTTGGTGACCACTAGTTCCTTCTTGGAGTCTGTGAGTCTGCAGCTATTTTGTTCCTTCAGTTTTGCTTCGTTGTTATACTCCACAAATGAGGGAAATCATTTGGCACTTGTCTTTCTCCACCTGGCTTATTTCACTGAGCATAATATCCTCCAGCTCCATCCATGTTGTTGCAAATGGCAGGATTTGTTTCTTTGTTATGACTGAATAGTATTCCATTGTGTATATGTACCACTCTTTTTTATCCAGTCATCTACTGATGGACACATAGGTTGCTTCCATATCTTGGCTATTGTAAATAGTGCTGTGATAAACATAGGGGTGCATATTGTCTTTTTGAGTCTGAGATGTTGTATTCTTTGAGTAAATTCCAAGGAGTGGGATTCGTAGGTCAAATGGTGTTTCTATTTTTAGTTTTTTGAGGAACCTCCATATTGCTTTCTACAATGGTTGAACTAGCTTACATTCCCACCAGCACTGTAGGAGGGTTCCCCTTTCTCCGCATCCTCACCAGCATTTGTTGTTCTTAGTCTTTTCGATGCTGGCCATCCTTACTGGTGAGGTGATATCTCATTGTGGTTTTAATTTGCCTTTCCCTGATGATTAGTGATGTGGAGCATCTTTTCATGTGTCTGTTGGCCATCTGAATCTCTTCTTTGGACAAGTGTCTGTTCATATCCTCCACCCATTTTTTTAATAGGGTTATTTGCTTTTTGGGTGTTGAGGCATGTGAGTTCTTTATATATTTTGGATGTTAACTCCTTGTCGGATATGTCATTTACAAATATATTCTCCCATACTGTAGGAAGCCTTTTTGTTCTGTTGATGGTGTCCTCTGCTGTACAGAAACTCTTTAGTTTGATGTAGTCCCATGTGTTCATTTTTGCTTTTGTTTCCCTTGCTCAAGGAGATGCGTTCAGGAAGAACATGCTCATGCTTATATTCAGGAGATTTTTGCCTATGTTGTCTTCCAAGAGTTTTATGGTTTCATGACTTACATTCAGGTCTTTGATCCATTTTGAGTTTACTTTTGTGTATGAGATTAAACGATAATCCAGTTTCATTCTCTCGCATGTAGCTGTCCAGTTTTGCCAACACCAGTTGTTGAAGAGGCTGTCATTACCCCATTGTATGTCCATGGTTCCTTTATCATATATTAATTGACCATATATGGTTGGGTCTATATCAGGGCTCTCTACTCTGTTCCATTGGTCTATGATTCTGTTCTTGTGCCAGTACCAAATTATCTTGATTACTATGGCTTTGTAGTAGAGCTTGAAGTCGGGAGCGTAATTCCCCCAGCTTTAGTCTTCCTTCTCAGGATTGCTTTAGCTATTCAGGGTCTTTTGTGGTTCCATATGAATTTTAGAACTATTTGCTCTAGTTCGTTGAAGAATGCTGTTGATATTTTGATAGGAATTGCATTGAATCTGTAGATTGCTTTAGGCAGGATGGCCATTTTGATAATATTAATTCTTCCTATCCATAAGCATGGGATGTGTTTCCATTTATTGGTATCTTCTTTAATTTCTCTCATGAGTGTCTTGTAGTTTTCAGAGTATAGGTCTTTCACTTCCTTGGTTATGTTAATTCCTAGGTATTTTATTCTTTTTGATGCACCTGTGAATAGAATTGTTTTCCTCATTTCTCTCTCTGCTAGTTCATTGTTAGTGTATAGGACTGCCACAGATTTCTGTGTATTAATTTTGTATCCTGCAACTTTGCTGAATTCAGGTATTAGATCTAGTAGTTTTGGAGTGGATTCTTTAGTGTTTTTTATGTATAATATCATGTCATCTGCAAACAGGGAAAGTTTGTCTTCTTCCTTACCAATCTGGATGCCTTTTATTTCTTTGTGTTTTCTGATTGCCGTGGCTAGGACCTCCAGTACTGTGTTGAATAAAAGTGAGGAGAGTGGGCTTCCTTGTCTTGTTTCCGATCTTAAAGGAAAAGCTTTCAGCTTCTCACTGTTAAGTATAATGTTGGCTGTGGGTTTGTCATATATGGTCTTTATTATGTTGAGGTATTTTCCCTCTATACCCATTTGTTGAGAGTTTTTATCATGAATGGATGTTGAATTTTGTCAAATGCTTTTTCAGCATCTATGGAGATGATCATGTGGTTTTTGTCCTTCTTTTTGTTGATGTAGTGGATGATGTTGATGGATTTTCAAGTGTTGTACCATCCTTGCATCCCTGGAATAAATCCTACTTGAGCATTATGGATGATTTTTTTAATGTATTTTTGAATTCGGTTTGCCAATATTTTGTTGAGTATTTTTGCATCTATGTTCATCAGGGATGTTGGTCTGTAATTTTCTTTGTTGTGGTATCTTTGCCTGTTTTTGGTATTAGAGTGATGCTGGCCTCATAGTATGAGTTTGGAAGTATTCCCTCTTCTTCTACTCTGGAAAACTTTAAGGAGGATGGCTATTAGGTCTTCACTAAATGTTTGATAAAATTCAGCATTGACGCCACCTGGTACAGGTGTTTTGTTCTTGGGTAGTTTTTTGATTACCAACTCAATTTCATTGCTGGTAATTGGTCTGTTTAGATTTTCTGTTTCTTTCTGGGTCAGTCTTGGAAGGTTGTATTTTTCTAGAAAGTTGTCCATTTCTTCTAGATTATCGAGTTTGTTGGCATGTAATTTTTCATAGTATTCTCTAATAATTCTTTGTATTTCTGTGGTGGCCATAGTGATTTTTCCTTTCTTGTTTCAGATTCTGTTTATGTGTGTAGACTCTCTTTTTCTTGATAAGTATGGCTAGGGGTTTATCTATTTAGTTTATTTTCTCGAAGAACCAGCTCTTGCTTTCATTGATTCTTTCTATTGTTTTATTCTTCTAAATTTTATTTATTTCTGCTCTAATCTTTATTATGTCTCTCCTTCTGCTGACTTTGGGCCTCATTTGTTCTTCTTTTTCTAGTTTCGTTAATTGTAAGTTTAGAGTGTTCATATGGGATTGTTCTTCTTTCTTGAGGTAGACCTGTATTGCAATACACTTTCTTCTTAGCACAGCATTCGCTGCATCCCACAGATTTTGTGGTGTTGAATTATTGTTGTCATTTGTCTCCATATATTGCTTGATCTCTGTTTTTATTTGGTCATTGATCCATTGGTTATTTAGGACCATGTTGTGAAGCCTCCATGTGCTTGTGGGATTTTTCATTTTCTTTGTGTAATTTATTTCTAGTTTCATGCCTTTGTGGTCTGTGAATCTAGTTGGTACAATTTCAACTTTTTGAATTTACCAAGGCTCTTTTTGTGGCCTGGTATATGATCTATTCTTGAAAATGTTCCATGTGCACTTGAGAAGAATGTGTATTTTGCTGCTTTTGGTTGTAGAGTTCTGTAGATGTCTGTTAGGTCCATCTGTTCTAGTCTGTTGTTCAGTGCCTCTGTGTCTTTATTTATTTTCTCGCTGGTTGATCTGTCTTTTGGAGTGAGTGGTGTGTTGAAGTCTCCTAAAATGAATACATTGCATTCTATTTCCCCCTTTAATTCTGTTAGTATTTGTTTCACATATGTAGGTGATTGTGTGTTGGGTGCATAGATGTTTATAATAGTTATATCCTCTTGTTGGATTGACCCTTTTATCATTATGTAATGTCTTTCTTTGTCTCTTGTTACTTTCTTTGTTTTGAAGTCTATTTTGTCTGATACAAGTACTGCAACTCCTGCTTTTTTCTCCCTATTAGTTGCATGAAATATGTGAAAATTTGCATGAAAAATTTTCCATCCCTTCACTTTTAGTCTGTGTATGTTTTGGTTTTAAAGTGAGTCTCTTGTAGGCAGCATATAGATGGGTCTTGTTTTTTTATCCATTCGGTGACTCTATGTCTTTTGATTGGTGCATTCAGACCATTTACATTTGGGGTGATTATCGATAGGTATGTACTTATTGCCATTGCAGGCTTTAGATTTGTGGTTACCAAAGGTTCAAGGTCAACATCCTTACTCTCTTAAGAGTCTAACTTAACTCACTTAATATGCTATTACAAACACAATCTAAAGGTTCTTTTTTTCTCTTCCTCCATTTTTTTATCTATTAGGTATCGTATCCTGTACTCTTTGTCTATCCCTTGATTGACTTTGGGGATAGTTGATTTAATTTTGCATTTGCTGTTCTACTTTCTTTACTGTGGTTTTATTATGTCTGGTGACACCTATTAAACCTTAGAAACACTTCCATCTATAGCAGTCCCTCCAAAATACACTGCAGAGATTGTTTGTGGGAGGTAAATTCTCTCAGCTTTTGCTTATCTGGAAATTGTTTAATCCCTCCTTCAAATTTAAATGATAACCTTGCCGGATAAAGTATTCTTGGTTCAAGGCCCTTCTGCTTCATTGCATTAAATACATCATGCCATTCCCTTCTGGCATGTAAGGTTTCTGCTGAGAAGTCTGATGATAGCCCAATGGGCTTACTTTGTATGTGATCTTTTTTCTCTCTCTGGCTGCTTTTAATAGTCTGTCCTTATCCTTAATCTTTGCCATTTTAATTACTGTATGTCTTGGTGTTGTCCTCCTTGGGTCCCTTGTGTTGGGAGATCTGTGCACCTCCATGGCGTGAGAGACTATCTCCTTCCCCAGATTGGGGAAGTTTTCAGCAATTAACCTCCTCAAAGATGCTTTCTATGCCCTTTTCTCTCTCTTCTTTTTCTGGTACTGCTGTAATGACAATATTGTTCCGTTTGGATCAGTCAGAGTTCTCTCAATATTCTTTCATTCTTAGAGATCTTTTTTTCTCTCTGTGCCTCAGCTTCTTTGTATTCCTCTTCTCTAATTTCTATTTCATTTATCGTCTCCTCCACCATATCCAATCTGCTTTTAATACCGTCCATTGTGCTCTTCAATGATTGGATCTCCGACCGGAATTCATTCCTGAGTTCTTGAATATTTTTCCGTACCTCCATGAGTATGTTAATGATTTTTATGCTGAAATCCCTTTCAGGCAGATTCATGAGGTGGATTTCATTTGAATCTTTCTCAGAGGTTATATTCATAATTTTACTCTGAACCAGGTTCCTTTGGCATTTCATATTTGTGTATGGCGCCCTCTAGTGCCCAGAAGCTCTACTCTCTGGAGCTGCTCAGCCCCAGAAGCAGTGTCGGGGGTCGGAGGGGAGTGGTATTGGTGCCTGCGGAGGAGGAAAGGGCTGTTTCCTGCTTCCTGGCTGCTATGCTTGTCTCCACTGCCAGAACCAGTGGGCCGAGCACACAGGTGTAAGCCTCTAAGCTTTGTGTTTGTAGTTGCTGTAGATGGTGCTCCCCTCTGGCTGGCCTAACACTAGTTTGTGACCAGGTGGGGCTGGCCGGGAGAAAGGTGCCGTAGGCTGCATATCATGGAGGGGGTCCTTGGAGCTCTGTAGCCAGCCAGGGAGCTGGAGCACCTGAAGAACGTGAAAGCTCCCAACCTGCTGGGCAGAGTGCACCCGGACAATTTTGTCTATCTGTCCTTTCTCCTGAGCAGCAAGCTCTGTGTAATCCTTGCCCCTTTAGCAGCCATCTCACTGTTAGGAAGTCTCTCAGACTGCCCACCTTTCTTTTGTCCCAGAGCAGCTGGATATGGATTCCTGCTTTCCACAAGCGGCTGGAATCTCAGTCTCTCCAGGAATTTTGCCTGTCTCAGCTTTCCAACCCCCTAATCACAAGAGTACTATGAAAGCACCATGAAATGTAGGTTTGTGCTCCCAGAGCAGATCTCTAGGGCTAGGTGTTCAGCAGTCTCAGACCTCCACTCCCTTCCCGCTCCATTTCTCTTTCTCCTGCCAATGAGCTGGGGTGAAGGAAGGGCTTGGGTCCCACCAGGTCATGGCTTTTGTACGTTACCATGTTACATGAGGTTTATTCTTTTCTCCAGGTGTATGCAATATGGCAGCCCTCTTTTCTGTTGCTCTTTCAGGATTAGTCGTATTAAGTATATTTTCATATTATATGCGATTTTAGGAGGAAGCCTCTGTTTCACCTCTCACGCCATCTTCAATCCTCTCTTTCGGAGGATTACATCTTATAGAGCACACTTTTACATGTTTGTGACCAAAATCCACTGTAAGAAATCTATTTCACATATGACCAATTTGCGTAAGTCGTTGCTGTGTGGGCTGCTCTATATTCTATTCCATCCAGCTCTACCTCATTCTATTTCTCATTTAAAAAATCTGATCAAAGCCACTATACTGTTTTACCACCCACTGTTCAGAAGGTACTGCAAAAGCCCCTGGTTGGTGACATTTGTTTTTCAGATGGCTTATTAGGACTCTTATGTGGTAAAAACATTACATTTGAGAAATAAATTGAATATTAAATGGACATGGATTTGAATTGAGCGAAAGAAGATGGAGCCTGGCCGCTGGGAGCCCCTTCTGTGAAGTGGGGGTGGTCCCATGGATCTGCACAGCCTGATGTGGGAACCCCACAGCCCCTATACCCTGGGATTCTCCCATGGCCTCCACTGTGCCTGTGGGCTGAGGAGAAGGCAGAGCATGCCAGTGTGCATGCCTGTGTATGCCTGTGCTTGTGTGCACGCCTGTGTGTGCCTGTGCCTGTGTGCACGCATGTGCACGCGGTTGCGTGTGTGAAGAGGGGAACAGCGCAGCCTGCACCATACCATACTAGCCCTGGCCTGCAGCCCCTGGTGGGCAAGAAAGTCTGCTGGATGAGTGAGTGAGTGCTGCTGTGCACTGCCACCCACACAGACACCTGAAGAGATGGCAGGTGAGAGGAGAGAGTGCCGTGGTCCACGAGGCACGGGGCTCGTCCTCCTGGAATGGAAGGGGTCCCAACTGCAGTACAGAAGGAAATCATTCTCCCTGGTGCGAGAAAGGAGAGGCCTTCCGCCTCCCTTTCTCAAGAGTGTTCACTTCAGAAAACATGTCATGGGAAATCTTTCACTGAGCCTTTGAGGTGTACTTAAATCTCTTTAGAAGGTGAGTTTAGGATGAACTGTGCATCAGATGGTGCTGCAAGGGCCCTCCCCTTGAGGACTAGCCCTTATTTGTCTGAAGAACCAGTTTGCAACGGGTTGCATCTGCTCAGCTCCGAGAAAGGGTCAGACTTGTGTCCATCTTTGCAATCTCGAGGCGGACTGCCTGCAGGACAGACACAGAATCTGAACAGACAGAAAGATCCACTTCACTCTGGCTGGCCAGCTCCCCTGGGTCCCCAGACCTCCCTCAGGTAAGAGCACACCCAGGTGGCCTGGAGGAGTGGGGTGGGGGCTCAGACCTGGGGTCTCGCTCTGTGCAGTGGCTGGAGGCCCAGGCATTGCTGGTTCACAAACGGTTGGGTGAACCCAAGTGAGCGCAAACTGTTGAGAAGAGCAGCTGTGCCTGACTAGGGGGCTGAGAACGCATGAAATCTGGAACCCAAGCCACAGACACGGGTGGTGTGGACACCAGGACCACGGGAGCCGTCCCAGCATGAGACGAAACAGCGTGGTGCAGCTCTGGGACCAGGCTCTGGATCCCCAGAGAGGACCTGGTGGACGGGCGGGTGGGCAGGTCTGCGTGCAGATCCATGAGTCTGGTGTCAACACTAACTTCTGGTGATGCCGTTATATAAGAAGTAACTCGGGGGAAACAAATATAGAAGCGGTACTATTTTTGAAGCTTCTTTGTAAGTGTGAACTGGTTTCAAAATGAAAAGTTAAAAATATTATAAAAGCTGCATAGAGTAGGCTTGGCGGGAGCCGAGCGCCTCGGGGTTCCCCAGGGGCAGCGGAGCCAGGCTCCTGGGAGGCTGGGCGGTGCTCCGCCTGCAGGTTGGGAATGGAGGAAACATGCTCTAGCCACGCTGGTGAAAAGCACCCCAGGGGTATCAAAACTCAGACTGGAAATGGGAAACCTAGAAATTTTAAGAAACAAGAAAATCCCTTCATGCATTAACAAAGTATTTTTAAGTAATCCGCTAATACACTTAATATTAATGAGATAGAGAGGGCAGTGGGTCAAGGGTCATGCCTTTGTAAAATCTATTTAGCCTCTGCAAAGAAGACCCAGTTTATTCTTTAACTTCATTCATGTGCTGTTCTTCCTCTTCCTCCTGCCCCAGCTTAATCAATGAAGTGACATTGTGACCAGACCTCTGGAGCATAAAGGACGCTGAGATCTGGATCAGCACTGTCTCCTAAATAACCCTGCTCCTAAAACAGAACTTAGAAGGAATTATGAGTCACCGTATACATCCTGCCTTATGCTGACTCCTACCCAAAAGGCCCTATAAAACCCCAAACTCTATATTTTGCTCAGTGAAATAAGCCATGAGGAGAAAGACAAGTATGATTCCACTCATTTGTGGAGCATAACAACAAAGCAAAACTGAAGGAACAAAATAGCAGCAGACTCACAGACTCCAAGAAGGGACTAGCGGTTACCAAAGGGGAGGGAGGGAGACGGGGTTTGAGGGGCATTACGATCAGTACACATAATGTAGGGGGGTCGCGGGGAGGACAGTATGTAAGGCCCAGAAAACAGGCCCTGCTCAGCCCCGGGATGGATGGCGACCCAAATACTCACAAGAGACCGGTCTTGATGCAAACAGCAAGAGGTTTATTGATTCCACCAGTGCGCTGGGGTCAAGACTCATAACTCACGCAGGAGCAGAGTCCGACCCCGAGCAGAATTTTACAGGAGGTTTTAAAGGGAAAGAAACTATACCTAAGGGGAGGGGAGGGGGTGGTCTGTTGATAGCAAAAATATTTCTATTAGAGTCCCCCCACAGGGCTTCAGCATTCTTAACTTTATCTTTACGGTTCGTTGGTTTCTGGTATATACTCAGGTCCTGTTTTGCAAACTATTATGTCCAGGCCGGTTTTTATGACTCAGGCCAAGGGTCAGAGCTTACTTAAAATTTTCCTATTCCTTCAGGTGGTTTCGGGGAAACTGAAACTTAGGCCCTCTGATTTCTGAGGCTTTCTGAGGCCTGTCATGGCGTTAGTTTGGTCCTTTCAAGTACAGCACAGAGAAGACAAGTAGTGACTCTGTAGCATCTTACGCTGATGGACAATGTGGTGGGGGGACTTGATAATATGGGTGTATGTTGAAACCACAATGTTCATGTGAAACCTTCATAAGATTGTATATCAATGATACCTTAATTAAAAAAAAAAACAAAAAAGCCCTCCCCAAAACCCAAACCCAAAACCTTTAAGTGCATCTCCCCTCTGAGGCTGCCTGCACTCCTTCTGAATGTGTATTGTCTCTTCAAATAAGCTTTTTACTGCATAAGCCCAGTAAGCTTTGTCTTAGGAACAAAGACAGCTGGTGGTTTAAGTGTCTTTGTCGCGTTGCTGTTTCATTCAGCTTTTTAGTCTTAAATGCAGTCCTTTTTTCTCTCTTATTTCCAGTAAGTAGGGAAGCAGCTTTGGGGACCTCGGAGCAGGGAGGGGCTTGCATGCTTGCCATGCCCGGGTGACCCAGATGGAGCTATGGCTTGTTCCATCACGTCCTTTAGTTCCTGCTGGCAAAGTCTCCCTTCCTTTGCTTTGAGAAATTCTCAGACTATCGTCTCGCTCCGCCCAGCGATCCTTGGCTCCCCCAGAGTCCGGGCCGGGGCTGCATGAACGGAAGGGCCCTTCCCAGCGCTCCGTCACACCAGCACTTGCTCTTACTCTTACTTCAGTGAATTCCTTTCCTACTGGCACGCCTCTGACCCGACCCGCTCTTGAATTATTTCTGGATCAGGGTGAAGACCCCCATCCGCCCTGGCCTCCCCGCTTCCCCCCCAACCCTATCCGCTGAGGTTTCGCCTGGCAGGAACACCTCCCCAGGTGCGGACACCTGGCAGGGCATTAACAGGGAACCAAGTTTGCCATCCCAATACAACTATTGGAAGGAAAAGACAAGACATGCTGGAATAAGACATTTTCAGTGATTAGTATCCACTCGTTGGAAAGACTGAGCATGCCAATTAAGTCGAGTGTGGCAAGCGCACTGCAGCGTTTCTCCGAGCCCCTGCGGCAGGGGGGAGGGGGGAGATGGGGCAGGGAGGAAAGGCCCAGCTCTGCACCCTTGCCAGCCACCTGGTAAGTATACAGTGAGTCACTGGAGAGGCCACCCAGGGCACAGGCACGAGGCCAGGAGGCAGGAGACTGGCCCACCTGGCTGGGGGAGAGAGTGGCTCAGAGAGGCCAGCCCGCAGAGCGTCCCCTACCCACCACACATATCCCCACTCCGGAGCCCGCCCCCATTGCACAGGTCAGGGCACGTGGGGTCATGGCTGACTGGCAGCTGGGGCTGCACTGGGGCTGAGGGATGCAGGAAAGAGGGTGCTGGGGAAAGGCTTCCAGATTCCAGGCCTCAGAGGCCCCCCAAAGACCCTCATGTCCCCCTCCCCAGGCCCTGTATGTCCAGCTCTGCACCCTCTGCTTAGGGCTGAGGCTGAGTTTCCCTGTTTTCAGCTCAGTGAAAGGCCCCCAGAGAAGCCAAGTGGCCTGCTCCATGGATGAACAGAAGTCACCTCTGAGCCGCCTGAAGGCTGGCCAGCACAGCACCGTGGGCTCTGTCTCTGCCACACACCGGCATGAGGTCTGGCATGTGTCTCCTCCCCATACCTCAGTCTGCCTGCCCATGAAGGGAAAGGCCTGTACTGGTCTCCAAGGACCGACAGACCCTGCCCTGGCAGTCCCTGGGGAGCTCCCAGAGCCATGCTCATGCAGTCTGAAGGGCAAGGTGCAGCTGTAATGGGGGAAGGAAGGGAGACTTTACTCCCTGGAAGGGTAGCTGGGGGACCCAGGGAGAGCATGAAGCTCTGGCCACCCCGTCCCACGGGGAGGAGCTGGGTCCTGGGTGGCAGGGAAGGCTCTGACCTTTGGGGTTGACCCTGGGAACAGACCCTGGGAGGGAATAAAACACGGAGGGCACCAGAGGGAAGGGGCAGGACAGAGCCCCCTGTCCGCCACCAGCACTGGGGCCGCCGAAGGACCTGTGCGGGTGCCTCCCCAAGGAAGGGTCCTGAGAGTGAGCTACGGGGAGCAGGGGGACCGCATGGTAGGAAATGTTTCCTGGGGAAGAGTGGAGAGCCCTGCGGCTGTGCAGGGCTGGCCCCCAGGAAGGACCTGCTTCTAGCCCCTTAGCTGCCCAAGCTTTCCTGGTTGAGGGAAAACTGGGTGGAAGCACAGTGTCTCTTCGAGCAGGGTCACAGAGCCCCTGTCCCCCCGCCCACCCTGTGGGGCTGAATGGCCTGGGAAGGACCGGAGGACGCTGCTGAGAAGCCTTTACTTGCTCCTGGTGCCCTGTTAGCGGACAGTGGGGCTGCGCTCCACTCTGCTAAGGGCTCTGTCCAGCCAGGGCTCAGCAGCCTCTGCATCCTGGGCCAGTGGTTAACTGGTAGCTTGTTGGCAAGGCAGGGCACTGGGCACCTGAGGCTGGGCAGCCAGGTGGTGGGCAGGAGTGGCTGAGGGTTGGTGCAGGGTGGAGCCAGCTGGCCTCCTCCCCTGGGCCTCTGGGCTGGTCCATGCTGACTAGCGCTCATGGATGTGAGTGTGTGCGTGTGTGGGAGGGCGAGCCTGCAGTGGGTGGGGCCGGGTCCGAAGGAGGGGTCCTCATAGCAGGGCCCACAGGGCAGGCCCCAGGCTGAGCAGGAGCCCCCCCGCCAGGGCCCAGGGGCTGCGCGCTGTGCGGGCCACCCCGTTGCAGAAGTCTTTCTCACAGCAGGTCACACTGTGCACCTGCAGCTCTCCGGGGGTCAGCTCCATGCCTAGGTTGCCTTCTTCCGTCAGCTGCTGCAGTAATTCAGAGATTAGGCGGCACGAAGGGGTGCAACCCTTGGACTGCAACTTGATCTTTTCTGCGGGCAAGAAAGGAGGGGCCCGATGTGGGAGGCTCCCAGCCCCCTTTCCCCAGGTCTGACCCTCCATTCCTTGCCTGGAGGCCCATCTTGCCAAGCCTCTGCACCCTCCTCCAGGAAGCCTCTGCCCCAGGTGAGTGGGACACTCCCCCTGCCACCCCATGCTCCTTCCATGAGGCCGGGGCACCTCAGCGCACAGTCCCCTGAACCCGCCCCCGTGATCTGGGTGCTGGGGACTCACCATTGCCCACAGTCACGGTCATGTTGCTCTTGAAGCAGATGCCTGCGCATGTCATGACCTGGCACTGGGCCGTGTCCTCGATGCCACTGCAGCTGTAGCACTGCAGGCTCAGAGCTGCGCCGGGGAGAGGCAGGAAGGAAGGCTGGGTTTAGACCCCCAGAGCCATAGCCCGTGCGGGAGCATGGCCTCTGGGCAGGTGCTCTGGGCGTCTCTGTAGGAACTGTGCCCTTTTCCACCCTGGGGTCCTAGCAGATGAGACCTTGCCCAAGTGACACACACAGCCGCTCTCCAGGCACGGCTGCCCCGGTCCCTGGGACAGGACCCTGCTGGGTGGCCCCATGCTTACCATGCTTGAAGCTCAGCAGGATGGTCAGCAGGACAAGATGGACGCCTCTCATGGCTTCTGGAGATGGCCTGGGTGTGTGTGGGTCCCTGCGGGGTGCCCAGGTTCAGGCTCCTACCTCCCCTCCACGCACCCTGGCCCTCCATGCTGACCCCTCTTGTGGCCTCCACCCACCCTGTGGCAGGCCTGAGCCTGCCTCCCACATAGACCTACCTGCTAGCATCAGCCTCCTCCAGGCAGCCAGCCAGTGTCTGGGGTCCTGTCCCCGGGGCTTACAAATAAGTTCTGGAGGACACGGGTCCCACCCATAAGAATGAGGGGCTTGGCTGAGTCTCCACCCTTTTCCTGGAGTTCTGTCAGACCCCACCCAGAATCCTGAGTCCGGAAAGGTGTGTCACCTGGGGGCTCCTAGGAAGAAATGCTTAGCAGAAATCCAGCCTCCTCCTCCCCGCAGGAGGTGCTGTGAGGAAACCCGCAGCAGGAAGGGTGTTGGGCACATCGCATAGGAGGGTGTTGGGCAAGCTCACTTCCCAGTGCACCTTCAGGAGGCTCTCTGCGGCTGCCCTGCCCATGCCGCCCTGTTCCGGCTGCTTCTCTTCCCTGCCCTCACGCCCACCCCAGTACCACTGGCCTCATGACACCCTCCATGCATTCCCCAAAAATAAGTACCAAAAAGAAAAAAAATCACAAAAGCAGAAAATAAAATTTTAAAACATTAAATACATTGTTCCTGTTTTTCCAATGCGGTCCTTGAAAGGGAAGAAAGGACGTGAACTCCACAGTCCAAGCAGGTTTATTGCGGAACCTGAGAGGGCCCCCCCCCCGCCGTCCTGGCCGGCAGGACAAAGGAAAAGGGTCCCTAATGGATCAAGAGGCTTTTTACAGCCAGGCTTTGGCGGGCTCTTTGAGGGGAGGGCTCAGGGCAGAGGGGGCCTGTGGCCTGCTGGCGCGTCCTCTGGAGGATGCTTGCAGCCTGGGGAAGATGACGCCGAGGTCTCTCTGAGACGGTGGGTAGGCTTTTTCGGAAGGTGATACTCAGGTCCGGATTCTCTCCATCCTGCTCTAAAGGGTTTAGGGAGACAGGTCGCTGTGCTTTTCTCAGCTCCTTCCTGCTGAGAGGGGCGATGAAGGGGGTCCTCTGATATTCTGAAGCAGAAAAGCCCTTTGGAGGTGTTCTCGAGTAGTTGTCCAGGAGATGGCTGCCATTCGATCCTGTAAAAATCTTTGGAACAGGTTACTTACGCAGGGGAGGAGAGGAAGGAGGAGGGTGATAGAGGCGAGTGGGGCCAGGAGGGGTAGGAGGGGAGGGTTGTAGAAGCTGCGAGTGTAAGGCTGGGACTCGGGCGGGAGGGAAGGGTTAGAGCCCGTGGCTGAGAAGGTCGGAGAGGTTGTGTGAGGGGCGCACCTGGAGGGGCTGGGGGAGGGCAGTTTGGGGGCTTTGGGGATAAGGAGTGCAGGTGACCCAGGACCTGTAAGAGGCCAGACTTTTATCACAAGGTCAAGTTGTTTGGACAAACAGGCAACAGGCTGGAGGGAGTCCCTGGCTGATTGCGCAAGAGGCCCTAATGCTTGTCCCTTTTTGCTGGTTAAGAAAAGAAAGATTTGTTAGGATTGGGTAGAGTCAGAGCAGGTGCCTCGAGGAGCGCTCACTTGGAGCCCAGAAAGAAGCAGGCATTAAGTCCTGTCTCTGGCACCTTTTCTTGGGGACCCCATGGGAGGCCTCATAAAGGGGTTTTGCAATGAGTGAGAACTTTTGGATCCAGAGTCTAAAATAGCTAAGAAGACTTAGAAAGGAAAGAAGATTTCGCTTTCTGGTGAGGAAAGGGAGATTATTAATAGCTTGTGTTCGGAAGGTGGGTCTGCAGTGCATGGTGGGGTTAGGTCAAGACCAAGGTAAGCCACCTTTTGCTGTACCAGGGGAGCTTTCTGTTCTGAGACACAGTATCCCCTCTCCCCAGGAATCTAAGGAGGGAGATAGTGTGGGGTAGAGAATCATTTTTTGAGTGGCTGCAAAGCAGGAGGCCATTGTCATACTGGAGCAGGTAGCTAGGGGCAAGGTTGAGATATTGGAGGTCCTTTTGTAGTGCTTGGCCAAAGACATGGGCACATATCAGCTAAGACTGCCTGCCCTGCCTTAAGACAGGCTGTTGGGCTATTGTCTGACTACCAGAGAATATGCTAGGAATCTTACCTCAACTCTCTGCTTCTTAAAATGGAATCTTAGCCTTAAGATGGTGTCCCTCCTGCTCTTACTATACAGTTTATATCTCAGCATTCTTCACCATAGGCAGGAAAAGTTAATCATAATGCTTGTTCCGTGTCTCTGGCCCACCTCATTCGCCCCTCAAGGAATGTGGACCCTTGAAATCTTTCAAGGAAAAGTGGGTGTCGGTCACTCTTCTGTAACTGCTTCCTGCTGAGTAGGGGCGATGTCCCTGCCTGTGGTTCCAGCAGTCTCTTGCTGTCTGTCAGGGACGGGAGGGGACAGGAGCCGTTTTAGCAGAGGTAAACATGGACCAGGACACATGAAAAGAGGAGGCAACTAGGTTGCAGGGTTGCTGATGTGCGTCTTCATCAGCATTGGGGTGGATTGAAATCCTCATCTGAGCAACATCTGCAGTTGGGTTTTTTGTTCTGGATGAAACAAACTTGACAAGGAGATTAAGAATGAATGGTTGAATATGAGGACTAGAAATAGTAAAACTCTAATTGAAATGATGGAAGAAAATAAACACTTGGAGAGTCATAACCAGATATTTTGAGGAAACTAGAATCCAGGATCTAGTCTATCTTACAATGAACAGTATTAGAATTTAATAGTGATAAGGCTGCAGTACTGAAACACAAATCTTTCTGCCCAAAATTACCCTCATTTTTATTAATATAAAATAAGTTTAGCTTTAAAACAGTTGGCCTGATTATTTACATAAGTGCAGCAAGAACAGCCACTGATCTCACAGGCTCTTTTAAATGTGCTTTGCTGGAACTTTTATAAAGAATTTCAGATTGAGCTTTTAAAGGCCTTTTGAGGCCAGGAAAGCCAAGCCAGACTTGCCATTAGGTTTTGTCTGCAGTACCTATAGATTTGGGTGAATTCCTCTGTTCTAGAGGTCCCCAAGATATTTTGAGGTTCCTGCACCTGCTAGGAAGTGACCTTCCTTACTCACCTGGTAAGGCTGCTGGGAACCCTGTAAGCAAGGTACCAGGCCAGTTCCTCCAAGGGGCTCTGTTGGCTCCATGAAGTCAATCTTAGGTCCTTAAAGCTGTCTGTTCATATCTGAGTCTATGCACATGTCTCAAGTATGACATTACAGTCAAAGACTTGGTAATATAACCAGTGTTTTCAATTGGTCCTGTCACAAGGAGAGCAGATTCTTATTGAACTTATGCAAATAAAAATATTGCCATAAAATATGAAAATAGTCACTGAGAGTTTCTAAATTCTGGAGGGATCAGGTAGAGAAAGATAAATGTTTTAATTCCACTTTAAAGGTATAATTTACTAAACTATTGTAAGCCAGCTTAAGAGAAAAAGGTTAAGACACTTGTTTTTCTGTTTAAGAGATTAGTGACACATGCATAAAAATTAAAATCATCTTCCTCAGATTACTTAATTTAATGTAACTAATTTTTGCTCTGCTTGAATCTAGTTCTTTACTCGTTCAGGAGTAAAACAGTAATTAAATGACAAAAGACTTAGAAATGGCAATAAAAAAAGATTTGATGAGAGCTTACTCTAAGACAATTGATGTAAGGATGTTTGGGTATTTCTGTAACATATCATCTTAGCTTTTAGCTCTTTTAATATTAAGATCTCATTTTCTTACATACTTAGAGCACTCATTGAGCCCTCAAGCATGAGAAATTATTTTGATAAAACAATTAGGAAAACTCTTCACAATTTTTCAATATTGAGAGCAGACCAATAGCTCAAGAAAACTTTGTCCTTTTAACAAACAGAAAACAAAATTCTAATTTTGCTGCGTACTTCATATCAAGACTCGTTTGCTTTAATCTTACATAGCATGACCATATCAAATTCTTCCACAAACTTTCTTTTTACATTCAGAGTTCTCCTTCTTTAAATAAACAGCTGTACTTTAGAACAGTTACATTCTTTTACCCTCAATAAAATGAATTCCCATTCCTTACACCTTCTTTTATCAAAACACATCTTTTCTATCATGCAGAGATGTTTTCTTTATTATTTTAAAACTATGAGGAACTTTTAATTTTTACTGAACACTGAGAAGTAAGCTATTGTAAACTGTTACACTAGCATTCTTTAGATTGGCAGTCAATAATTAATGTTTCATTATTTTGTCTTATTTGAGAGTGACTTAATTCATTAACCTGACTTATTACTTAACTTAGCAAAACTTTAAGGTTTCAGTTTATCACAAAGATTCGTAAGCTGTTTTTAGGTGTACATACTGTAACCCACAATTATTATTAAGAAGTTTACTTACTACACTTATTTAGTTCACTCATTCCTAACAACCATGCTAGATTACTCACAAAATTTTCACCAAATATTAGACAAAATCAAGCCTCTCTTTAAGCATTTGTTTGGAAAGATTTAACAGATAACATCAACTTAAATGGCTTTAGATAAAACTTCAGCAGCAGAGGATGGATTAAAGATGGTGGTGTGAGAGGTGAGACAGAGGCTTCCTCCTAAAACTGCATATAATATGAAAATATAATTAACACAACCAATCCTGAAAGAGCAACAGGAAAGAGGACTGCACCAAACTGCATACACGTGGAGAAAAGAATAAACCTCATGGAACAGGGTAACATACCAAAGCTGTGGCCAGTGGGACCCAAGTACTCCCCCACCCCCATCCCCCAGCTTACCATGGGAGGAAGAGAAACAGAGAGGGGAGGGAGTGGAGGGCTGGGACTGCTGAATACCTAATTCCTGAAATCTGCTCTGGGAGCACAAACCTACATTTCATGGTGTTTTCATGGTACTCTCATGATTAGAGGGGTGGAAAGCTAAGACAGGCAGAATACCTGGACAGACTGAGATTCCAGCTGCTTGTGGAAAGCAGGGATCCATATCTGGCTGCTCTGGGGCAAAAGAAAGGTGGGCAGTCTGAGAGACTTCCTAACAAGGAAGCCCTTAGCAAGAGGGCTGCTAAAGGGGCAAGGATTGCACAGAGCTTACTGCTCAGGAGAGAGGACAGGTAGACAAAATTGTCTGGGTGCACTCTGCCCAGCAGGTTGGGAACTTTCACAATCTTCAGGAGCTCCAGCTCCCTGGCTGGCTCCAAGGCTCCAAGGACACCCTCTGTGATACGCAGCCTACTGTGCCTTTCTCCAGGCCAGCCCCACCTGGCTTGCAAACTGGCAAACCCTACCCTGGCATTAGGCCAGCCAGAGGGAAGCCCTGTCTACAGCAACTACAAACACAAAGACATATGCACCCCTGTTTATCGCAGCACTATTTACAATAGCCAAGATATGGAAGCAACCTAGGTGTCCATCAGTAGATGAATGGATAAAGAAGAGTGGTACATATACACAATGGAATATTATTCAGCCATAAGTAAGAAACAAATCCTACCATTTGCAACAACATGGATGGAGCTAGAGGGTATTATGCTCAGTGAAATAAGCCAGGTGAGAAAGACAAGTGCCAAATGATTTCCCTCATTTGTGGAGTATAACAGTGCAGTAAAATTGAAGGAACAAAATAGCAGCAGGCTCACAGACTCCATGAAGGGACTAGTGGTTACCAAAGGGGAGGGGTGTGGGAAGGCGGGTGGGAGGGAGGGAGAAGGGGATTGAGAGGTATTATGTTTAGTACACATGGTGTGGGGGGGGATCATGGGGAAGACAGTGTAGCACAGAGAAAGCAAACAGTGTATCTGTGGCGCCTTAGTACACTGATGGACAGTGACTGCATTGAGGTATGCGTGTGGACTTGATAATATGGGTGAAAGTAGTCACCACATTGTTTTTTCATTTGAAACCTTCATAAGAGTGTATATCATTAATACCTTAATAAAAACTTTAAAAAAAGATAAACTTAAGCAGCTGATAACCATAAGGACATGTGTGTTTTAGTTAAATGTAAGTTAGCATTAATACTGAGTAACTCATCAGAATTTCTGGAAGGTTTGGAATGCCCAATTTTTACAAGCACTTGTCTTTAAATCAATTAATTTTCAGCGGTACTATCTGGAGGTAGAAAATATCTTCTATTTACACATTTAGACATACAAACATATAGATTGAGACATAATGACAACAGTTATTCTAGGCTGTAATTCCCATGAGGGTTGGCAGCAGTTTGATAGGACCCAACTTGCATATGGAGGTTTAGCTCACATTTCTCTCCAGCCATATCTGGCTGCAAATGGAGTGTAATCCACATTTCTTTGGTTATAGGGTCTCCAACTTGACGGTTATTAAGGCAAATTCACAGGATACAAAACAAGCTTAGATTTAAGGCCAGGCACCTAGAAAGTGCCAGTGACCTCAGAGAGAGAGAGAGGTGCACACTGAAAAGTTGGGGGTTTCCCCTTTTAAGGGTTTCTCAGGAATGTGACAAAGAGCAGGGATGTAGACTTGCTAAGAGGTCTCAAGATGTTTATCTTTGATGAGAGGTTAAGTTTCTTATCAGTCCTCTGGGTAATTCTGCAAAATTAACATAAGAAATTTACTGCTCTGGTCCCCTCCCAGGATAGCAGCTTCCCTGTGAGAGCGGATCAGTCAAGGCCGCCTGCCCTGCCCCCAAGCGGCGGAGGATCTCTCTTTCCAGAAGGGGGTGGGGCAGTGGGGGGTTGCGAGAAAGGAGTGAGTCAAAGTAATATGGCCCAAGGACAATACAGAGGAGGGGTTTAGGTTGGTGTTCCTATTAAGCCTTTCATTCCAACAACCCAAGATAGAGGAAGGGAGCAAAGGTCCCAAGTATTCAGTCTTTGAGTTTTTTGTTCCTTATCCCAGTTGTTGAAAACTTTAAAGGCAAGGTCTACCAGCTCTTTCTGGAGTGTTTGGGTTCCATTTTCTAATTTTTGGAGCTTTTTATGAATATTTGGGTAAGACTGGAACATGAAGTGGAGGTGTAGAATAAGGCCCTCAGGGGAGTTAGGGCTGGTGTTGGTGTGCCTCTGAAAGGCCATTTATAAAGAGGGCTGGGTTTTCATCTGCCCCTGGGTGATTTCCCTGAGGCGCTCATAGTTGAATTTATCAGGGTTTTGAAAAGGACCGATCTTTTGTTCAATACGCTCCAGATCATTAATTGAAAAGGAGACAGGAACACACACGGGCCTGTCCGTGCCTGCTACCTCCCAGGGGGGTGGGAGAGGGCGAGAAGCGGTCTGGGGAGGTGCTGGGTGGGAAGCGAGAGTGCGGAGCATGTTTGAGGCCAGGGCGGGGCGGTGGGGGGTTTGGAGACGGGGTTGGGCTGGAAGAGGCACCCGTGCTGGCGGACATCAGAGGAGGGGGGGCGGTGTCCAGGGGAAGCTGACAGTGGGGAGGGATTTGGGTTTTGCTGGGGCTGTTGGGGAGGAGGAGGACGGTAAGGTGGAGGGTGACAGAGGAGGGAGCAGGGGGAGAAAGGCGCGGGGTGTCAGGGTGGGGATAGGGGGTTTTTGTTTGGCTCTCACCTGAGCTCTTAGAGTCAGCAAAAGGCACAGAGTATGCCACAGGCATAAGGGAGTGTTTCGGCCCAGCAGGCCTCCTGGAGGTCTGGGGACTGTAGGAAGTTAAGGTCCCTGGGAGACTACTAACTAGTTAGGAAAGATCATCCCTGGTTACCTGGGCTGAGGCAGGCCGCTGTGAGGAAAAAAAAAAAAGAAGAAAACCCTGCTGCGCTGAGAAGGAGGTTTTGGCCTGAAGCTATTTCTCCTGCAGACTGCTGGTCAGGCTGAAGAGGTGGCTCTCAGTGGGAGGTCAGAGCTAAGTGCAGGACAATGGGAGGCTGCTCAGGGAGGGGGAGGCTTGGACTTAGGGAACCTCTGACCATTTGCCAGTCCTTTGGAGGAAGTTATCAAGATCTTGGAGAATTTGGAAAATAGAAATTGCCCTCAGCTGGCCAGTATGACTCATTGTTGAGTTTCTATTGATCAAGGCCACATGGAAAAGACCTTTTTTTTTTGGTTTAATGTCTCCTTTTAAATCCCAGTAGGGAAAGATTACATAGGAAAGAGCTGATGGGGGTGCCTCCTGTTTTTGAGGGAGAATTGCCCATTGTGGGAGGGTGAGAAAGGGTGGCTAGGGTTAGGGAAGCAGGCCGCCGGGACGTCTCCCTGCAATCCATTTCCCAACCAGAGTCCGTAGGCTCCCGGAGATGGATGAGATTTTCCTGCATACCTGTAAGTCCGGGGAGAGGAAATCCCGGGGCAAAATACCTTTAAAAACCGAAATCAGTCAAAGGGAGAAATGAAGTTTAAAATCCATTTATTGCTTACAAACTGCAGTCCAGGGCCAGCTCTCTCCTCTGCTCAGGAAGAAGCAAGCCAGCAAGAAAGCCAGCCCCCTCCCCTTAAC
This sequence comes from Smutsia gigantea, assembly GCA_032199065.1. Lineage (NCBI taxonomy): Eukaryota > Metazoa > Chordata > Mammalia > Pholidota > Manidae > Smutsia > Smutsia gigantea. The sequence goes on from JAVSCE010019621.1 coordinate 79,875, forward strand.
CTCTCAGGTTCAGACACGCCCTCGGTTGCCCAGGTAATTACCCATTGACATGGAGATGAACTTCTCTCCACCCTGAGGACTAATGCAAATGTACTAACGCCATACTTCTCTCCACCCTTGAGCATCTACTGATATGCAGATGTACTAAAGCCAAGCGAGACACTCTGGAAATACTACAATTTTACCCACAATGCCAAAAGGAAGCATCCCTAGACTGGAGTTCGTGAGGGGGTGTTAGGTGAGGGAGGGAAGGGAAACGGGGCGGGACACAGGAGGCTCTCGGGATCTAGGCTTTAGCCTGGGTCGCTGCTCACTTCTTCCCAGGCTGCAAAAGAGCCTCTGCTCTCAGCTCCCACTCCCGGGTTTCGGCACCATATGAAAGAACAGAGGGGACGTGAACTCAACAGTCCAAGCAGGTTTATCGCTGAACCTGAGAGGGACCCCTCTGTCCTGGCCAGCAGGACAAAGGAAAGAGGGTCTCTAACAAGTCAAGAGGCTTTTTATGGCCAGGGTTTTTGGTGGGTCTGATGCCGGGGTTCTTGTTCACGAAGCTGAATAATGAGCTTCACAAACACTCAAGGTAGGAGAGCAAGGTACAGGCTTTTATTTAGAAAAGTGAGAGGAGAGAGCTCCCAGCTCACACCAAGAGGGGACCAGAGAGCCCGGTGTGGTGCATTGTCTAGGGATTTCATAGGCAGATGAGGATTTTTCAAGAACATGAAAAAAAGCTTTAGGGGTGTAGACCTTCTATGTGCTGTCTGAACACCCCGAATTAACTTAACACAAGGAATTCCCCGCCCTGATCTCTCTCCGGAGCACCTGCGTCCGGGTCTAGGAGCATATCAAAAGGCAGCCTGCCCAGCCCCCAAGGTGGGCTGAGGTATTGTCTGTTTGCTAAAGAGTAAGTTAAGAATCCTGCTTCCCAAACTTCCTGGGTGTTAAAATGCAATCTTATCTTTAAGGTGGAATCTTCCCTGTCTTTTTCTATGTTGTTTACAGGTGGGTCTGCATGCTAAATTAGTTGCCCAGTTTGTAAAATCACTTCATCATATTTGAAAGAGGAAAGACAGCACATAGGCCCGGGCCTTTTAGCACGCTGAAGTGAATCTTACAAGTGATAAGCATAATAACAACATGGGCTACTCGTCTTTATCTGGGGAACACCCACTGAACTTACTGAAGAATGACCCTAGAGCTTAATGTTTAACACAGAGTTTTGGCAGGGGGTTTCCTTGCATGTAGTTACATTGCTCTGACTGTAAATATCCTGCCTTGCATTTTCTGGAGGCCCTCCCCCTACTCTGACTACTCCCACAGTCCCTGTCTCAGGTCTTTGAGGGGAGGGCTCAGGGGAAAGGGGGCCTGTGGCCTGCTGACGTGTCCTCTGGAGGACGCTTATAGTCTGGGGAAGATGACGCCGAGGTCTCTGAGACGGCGGGTGGGCTTATTCGCAAGGTGATACTGAGGTCCAGATTCTATCAGTCCTTGTACATGAACCAGTGGATTTCAAGAAGTTCATTTTAGGGCATCGTTCCTTGCACATTCTCCTTAGGCTCAATTTATAATTTTTACAACCTTAAATATCTAGTAGATATAATATTAGCTTATTTGGCCAGTAAATCCAAGTAGAACAAAAATGTGTGTTCATGGTATAACTGCTGCTGATAACTCAAGACACAATTCTTTTTTAGACCAACACTATTAAACTAGTCTTATTCACCAAAGATCTCCCTAAATCATGTGAACTTGAACATTTGGGTTAGTTTGGGTCAAAAAAGAAACAGTAAGCACCAATGGAGTCATTTGCCCCGAACCAAGCCTTAAGTAGTTTCAACCTCTTCCAGGAATGTGACCTTTTAACAGTAAATTGGGAATTTTCCGGTGAGCACCAACGAGGTCACCTGTGGCCTGGGCCTTCTCCACTGCCTGTGGCCTGGGCCTTCTCCACTGCCTGTGGCCTGGGCCTTCTCCACTGCCTGTGGCCTGGGCCTTCTCCACTGCCTGTGGCCTGGGCCTTCTCCACTGCCTGTGGCCTGGGCCTTCTCCACTGCCTGTGGCCTGGGCCTTCTCCACTGCGCCCGCGTGAAAAAGAGGTGATCTGCATGATAAGACCTCCTGCTTGTCCCCCTAAGGGAGCACAACATCGCTGAAACAATTCCTTCTTTTCTTTTGCTAAAACCTTCTTATCCCCACCCTCCTTCCCATCTTTCACACTCCTCCTGTTTTGTAGGACTCTCCAGAGCATGTCTCTACGAGGGATGGTGCCGATCCATGAATTGCTTAATAAAGCCAATTAGATCTTCAAATTTACTGTTGAATTTTGTTTTTTAAGTCTTTATATGTGTGAGGGTTTTAGGAATATTTTATTTATATAAGTACTTATTTATGTCTAAGTCAATTAGAATAGAATAATCTTTACGGGATTTTATAAATTAATTTGATAATTTCATCCCTTGGTAAAATATTCTATATACATGATATATAATATATATGTAAATATACAGAAACATCAAATAGAGATATTATGGTTTTCATTATAAAATTGTAGCCATGCATCAGGCATACACAGTAATACAAAATCCACTGGTTTTATATAAAAGAGTTGGTCCTCATCTTTGCCCCACTTTTTTTTTTAATCTTAATTGTTTCTGGCAAATGAGACAATTTGAGGTTCCCTGCTCCGAATGAGCGTTAAAGCGTCCCACCAATGGTTACGGAAGAGAGGTTTAAGGTTTTCTTCGGCCCTGACGTGTAGTCTTGAAGGAGGCTGTGCGTGTCTCCAAAGCTCACCTAAGTGGATAAAACAGTCTGTCTGTCTCCATTTCAGCTTCTCAGCCTCATGCAGCTGCTTTTCGGGTTACTGAGTACCTTGAAAGCCCCCATTGGAGGAGTCAGCCAAGCTGGAGTGACTGTCAGGAACTGATGTGAATGGGAGAAGGGGAGGTCTGAGGGTGGCAGGATGGAGAAAGGGGGCCAGAGCAGGTGGAGGGGTGGAGGTCTTAGCGGAGCCAGTGTGGGAGATCCTGTTTCCCAAAGAGGCTGTTGAAGTTCCAAATTAAACTTACTAAAATTGTTGGGGGCGTGCTGTGTATTTTCCTCCGTTCCTGTCACCACTGCAACAAAGAACTGAAGGGCAGAGACACAGTAGTGAAGCAGAGTAAAAGTTTTATTTAAAGTTACTTAGAGAGAAAGTGTGGGCGACCTCAGAGAGAGGAGCGCACTGAAAGGTTGGGAAAGAGTTTTATTAAATTTACACACTTAGAAAGTGCAGGCGACTTCAGAGAGAGGAGCGCACTGAAGCGTTTAGGGTCTGGGGTTTTATAGGCAGTTGAGGATTTTCAGGAAAGTGACAAAGGGCCAGGTGCGAACCTGCCAAATTGTCCCAGAATGTTCATCTTTGTTAAGACATTAAGTTCCTTTCAACTTAACACAAGAAATCTACTGCTTTGATTCCTTTCCAGGCTATCAGCCTCTGCCTGGAAGCGTATCAATCAAGACTGTCGGCCTTGCCTCAGAGGTGCACTGAGCCGCCATCCCAGTGAAAAAGAGGCCGTGCTGAGGTACTTTCCTTTGTCTGCGGAGCATTCAAACTTCCAGGCCAAGTTGCGCCTGGCCTTCTGAACTTTCTAGTTTTAACTGGTTAACTCTTTGAGTCCCTTCTAGTGGGCTTTACTGGCCCTATTCTCTTTCCACCCTGCTCTTATCTGTTTTCCTGCCTAACAAAATGGTGCCATCAAGGGGGGAAGCGGACAGAGCCAGAGCCATTACGGCTAACCGTGCGGCCTGCTGAAGTCCTCCAAGGGGAGTCAGAGCGCGGATCCCCTTGGGAAGGGCAGTATGGGCCGCGGCAAACAGGAACCCGGGCGGGCTCTGCAGAGGGGGCTTTGCTCAACAAAGGGCCCGTCCCAACCAGCCCGCATCTCGAGGGGAGTGTGCCATGCTCTTGGCCGGTGGTGCCTGTTAGGGGCTCATCGTGTTCCCCCGACTCATGTGCTGGAACACTGACCTTCAGTACAACCCTGTCCACGTCCTTGGGGATACGTGTCATGATCCCCAGTGAATCTGAAACCCCAGAGGGTCCCAAGCCCTATACACACTGTTTTTCCTGTGCATACACACCTGTGATAAAGTTTAATTTACATGTTAGGCCGAATAAATGATTAACAGCTACACTGCTAATAAGTGGAATGATTTTATTGGTGTGCAGAGTAAGTGTTGTGACTGTGGCCTCTCTCAGGACCTTGGTGCGTGCTGCACCCCTTTCTGCCAGCGAGGATGTGGGGTGGTGAGATGCCCAGGCGCTGCGAGGAGGGAGGTGCGGGATGCAGGCGCTGGGACCGTGCGAGGCTACTCGACCTACTGACGGCTCATCAGAAGGAGGGTCACCTACTTCCTGACCTCACTTGGCTGTGGGGGCCACTGGAACTCATAATGTGACTTTGGGGCGATAGGGCCTTTGGAGAGGCCATCAGGTTAATGGAGGACATGTGGGTGGGCCCCGGGCCAGTGTGGCTGATGTTCTCATGAGAAGAGGAAGTGTGGACACACAGGCGGGTGTGGAGGCTGCAGTGCCTCCGGCTCTGAGCCTCTTTCCAGGTGAAGTAACATCGGATTTCCCTCCGTGCGTGTATCCTGTTACCTGAAACAGCGACTTCTCCCCATTTACATCCTCACTTTGTGCCTTTGCAAGAGACGTTCAGTTTGGCGGCCATTCGGGTCTGGCGGGTCCCGGCCCCTCTGCTGCTCCTCGGTTGGGGGCACCGTGTGCAGAGCCAGCTCTTGGGCATTCTGCTGCGGACCCCAATTTTGCCTGTAGGAGGGCAAGCACAGCCTGCTGCGTGGGCGCTCAGCAACTCTGACATAAAGATCAGAAGCAGAGCCCCGGTTTCTCGCTTAGGCCCCATCCCAGTGTCTGCACTTGTCGCGGCCCTGCTCCTGCGCCACGTGGCCAGGTAGCGGGAGGACCGCATCGAGGCCGTGCCTGAGGAGAGAGATGAGAGGTGTCGAGCGCGGCATGCCCTCTGCACTCGCGCAGTCCCATCCGCGGGCCGTGCTGGCCGGCTCCTGCCCGGTGTGAGCACACCCTGGGAAGCGCAGCGCCAGCTGCAGGCTTGGGTCCCCACAGCAGACAGCGTGCTTCAGTGGCTTGTTCCCGCACTGTCAGACCTTCACTCTGAGGAGCAGCTCTCTGCCCATTGCAGGACGTGAGGGGCTGTACAGGGTGTTCCTAGGTCTGAACAAATGTGACGTGGTGGTGCTAACCGGGTGCTAACCGGGTGCAGTGTCTATCTGTCCAGGGCTTTGATGTCACCCTGAGCATTTTCACTGATACGTGAGCAAAACCAGCGGTGAGGATCCCCCCTGCCAGGACCAGCTCCACCCCCCGCAGACTCCTCGTACCAGCGTCGGCCTCACTGGCCAGCCGCTGCCAGGGCAGCCCTCCGGGAACCTCTCCGCGGCCTTGGGCAGTCCCTGGCTCTTTTGCTAGTGGGCAGAACTGTTCCTGTGGGCCCTTTGTGCTGTAGAGGCTATGGGTGGGTGTCTCTGCCTCACTTCAGACCTGTGTCCATTCTAGCCAAAGCGGTGCCTGCCCCTCTTGCTCAGAGTTGGCGAGGTTACCACCCTCCTTCAGCAAAATGCCTCCCTGCTGTGCAGCTTGGATGGTGAGAGGCTCGCAGAGAAGCCACTTGATCTGGTCTGTGGATATGCATTGGTTACATCGGACAGCCCAGCTGATGGCCAGGGTGGCAGCGAGGGCTCTGTCTCTGCCACAGATCTGCATGAGACCTGGCGCGTGTCCCCTCCCTGTGCCGGTCCCAGGGAGAGCTCCGCAGCTCAGCCGTCCTCCCTTGTGCTTGTCTTAGTTTCCTAAGTTTCTTCTATGACCATGGACTATGTTTGTAACCCTAGAAAACGAGAATTTTATTAGAGATAAAATGTTTTTCGAGAGCATGAGGTTCCAGCCAGGGTCGCCTGCCGAGCCTCCCCTTGCCGACTCTGAGATGACCACCAGGTGGCAGGGTGGGCCGGGGTGCGGGGACCTGGGGTGGTCTCGCCTGTGGAGAAGAGGGCTGGGGGAGAGAGGATGTGCAGGAAGGGCCCAGGGAACCCAGCAGCGTATCCCCTGGCGGGTGGGGAAGATGGGCACTGCTGGTTCCACCACTAGATGTTCCACCTGCTTCCACCTGCGCTGGGAGCTCCCACCTGCTCCTGTCCCATGGGTCCTGCAGTTGTCACTTGGTGGACAGAAGCTCTGTGTTCTGTTGTGCTCACACTTATCAATCTTCCCCTCCACTACCACGCATTTTGTGCCTTGTTAAGGAATTATCCCCCATGCTGAGGGCCTGAGACTGTCCCCGACATTAACTGTAAGGGCTTCCTCCCACCCCTGCACCCCCGGGAGCTGGTGCTGCCGGTGGGGGTCATCCAGCCCCCTCCCTTCCTCTTCTGCTCTCCTTCTTAGTCTCTGGGCCCTTGGTTGGCCAGTGACACGTTCAGGGCCACCTTCCTTCTGGCCGCCTGTGTAAATCAAGTGTGCCTTCTGTTTGTGGGTCTGTTTCTGGAATTTCCGTTCAGTCCCATTTTTCTATTTCTCTGTCCCTGGCACAAAGCAGGCTTTTCTTCCTCTAGATTGCGTACTATGCTGGCTTTACACGTCTTGATGCTGTGTGGAACTCTCTGGATTGCTGAGTGAACCAGGCACACACACACTGGTGGCTTCCAACCCGTGCTCATGGAACCCAAACGCCCAGAGAGACTCAGCACTTCAAAAAACCAAGTCTTTCAACCTATGAATATGATTTTTATCTTCACTAATTTAGGTCTTTAAAAATGTCTCCAGAGAGTGTGATGCCTTTCTGTGGCGGTCCCTCACAACTCCCTCCCGTGTTTGACATCTGTACCCCTATTGTGCATATTCAGTTTTCACACTTTACTTCTCATTTTGCTCTTTGTGGCTGGTATGTAGGAATGGCATAAATTGTTGTGCATTGATTTGCACCCACAAGATTCCTAAGCTCTCTTCCTTGTTCTGATGTACATGTAGATCCCTCTGACAGTGGCCTTCTGAGCAGCTGGCCCATGCCGGAGGGCACTGTACCCCTCCTTGGAGGCTCACACCATCCTCACGCCACAGCTCTGTATTTCGGCGCGGGTCTGCCTTCTCTGCTCGAATGCCTCGATGGACTCCACAGTTTGCTGGCTGACACTGCGCCTATGTGCTGCCACCGAGTCCCACGCAATGTGACTCCCACCACGCTCCTCACCACAGGCCTGGCTTCACAGGATGAAGAAAGGCCGCAGAGGGCACTGGCACAGGGCCATGAGGAGGCACGGCCTTGGCTGCCCTCAGGGAGGAACGACTGCCTTGACCTGGTGGCCAGACATCAACGTTGGGTCCCCCAAAGCCAGCAGGCAAGGGTCTGGACACCAGGGCTGGAGATGGGGCTGGCCTTTCTCACTTACGGGGTTTATGTTTGCATTCGTGTATCCTTGGATCTGAGGAGTGGAGGAGGGCCAAGAAACCCTGCCATGGCTCCATTACACGGGGAGCTGAGACCACCGCCCAGCCATTTGGGGCCCCTCAAGAGAGGACGGTGTCTCATACATGCTGAGTGCCTGTTCTGGTCACCATGGGATAAAAGGGTGCAGCTGTGTGCACAGGGCAAGACTGGGCTCTTGACTCACTGGGCCCCTCCCGCCTAGTGGGCCTTGCCCAGCAGCCCTGGCCAGCAGGAAACTGAGAAACCCCACAGAGACAGGATCACCTAGGACTCTGAAGACCCAGGCGTTGTGGGCAGGGAGGGGCACATGGGAAGAAGACGTGCTCTGGTCGTCCACCTAGTCCTGGGGTCAGCTTCAGCGGGGGCCGAGGCAGCCCCTGTTTACAGGCTTTTTTCCCTTTGATCGTTTGTGGCATTGGCACAGCGGGGTTTGGTTCGAGGACTGATGGTCATTGCTCAGTGGCAGATGGCAGAAGGCGGGTGTCCACTCTGCTCCATGCCCCTGCAGTGGGGGGCATCTGTGTGCCTGGATAGACACCCCTGCCCTCTGGCCTGTGTTGGGCTCAGCTCCAGGGCAGTAGCTGGCAAACAGTTGAAGCCGGAGGAGAGCGAGGTCGGGGTGACCCACCTTTCCTGCTGGCTTTACAGGGCCTGAGCCCCTCTCCCGGAGGCAGGGCTAGCTCCAGACTGGGTGCCGTCCACCCCTTTGCCCTGAAGCGGCACTGGTGTGAGAAGCTCTGGCGCCTGCAGGCTCTCGGTCCTTCAGTGACACTCAGAGGTCTCTCTGAAGCCTCCTGCCCCTGGCCCTGGGCGCCCCACCTGTTTCTCCATCCATGCCAGCCCCTCCAGCCTCTAAATGACGCTCCCGACATGCAGCTACATGTGCATTTGCTTATGATTGTGTCCCGCAGGTGAGGCAGGGGCTGCCCACTTACTCGTCCATTTGCAGTGTCTGTCTGGCCAGCGTGCGCACTGGAGAATGAATGGCTCATGAGGGGCCATCCCCCTGGGTGCTCTCCCAGGGAGCCTTGATGAGGGGATGGGAGCTGAGGGTGGTGCTAGGCCACTGGCCTCTGCATCTGTGCCCCAGACCTCACGGCGGCCTCAGGGTTGCCTGCTGCGGGGAAAGAGGTTCCCGGGCAGGGCCGTCCCTGGCAGAGGAGAGCCCTTTGCCTGGCGTTCAGTGGAGCTTCCTGTTTGAGACGGGCCGTCCCCAAGTTGACGGTGGCCTTGCCGACGTGGCTGTCGGTGGGGTGGGGGCGGGGTAGGGAGGGGCTCCTGGGGACACCCTCCTCTTGGGGGGTGTTCAGGAGGGTTTACTTACAACGTGCGATACAAATGAGGGGACTAAGGGTTCTCTTTCAAAAAGAGCAATGAGAATATACATTAGTAAAGTCTGTTTATAAGGGAATTTGGCAATAGGTATCAGGAAGCTAGAGAGATATTCATCTCCTAGTCTCTAGTCATGACACTCCAGGGGCATATAACCTTCAGGAGGGTCCGTCCGGGCAGCCCGTTCATTCCTTGGATGTTTATTCAGCGCTGACTTCAGCAGGCAGCGCTCTGGCTGCATGGAGCGCTCAAGAGGAGGAAAGGAATCTTCTCTGCCGTCACGAAACTTGGGTTATGATGAAGGAGACAGACATAAGTAACAAACATAATAACTAAGTGACTTACGTGGAAACTAGGGTGCCAGAGCAAGAAGATGTGGTGCAGGGCTCATGTAAGCAGGTCAGGAAGTGTGGATCCACAGGGCGATGGAGTAATGAACTTAACACCCTTATAGTTGCACGAATCACACGGTTTATTTTGCAATTTCCTTTCACACAACACTCAAAGGGGGGATTAAGCATATCTAAAAATCACACATATCACGGATCAATGTATCTCACACCAGTCATGGCAGATGGTTCGGTTCTGGGCTGTCCCAATCAGCCTCTCGTCTGTCCCAAGGGAAAACGATGCAGCAGAGACTGTTCCAGTGCAGTGGTGCGTCTGTGATGGAGCAGGAGCGCAGCAGATGACACCCAGAGCACGTGTCTGTGATCCGGTGTCAGGGACCTCTGGGACGAGCTGGCCACAGGGGCTCTGTGTGCAGACCCTTATATAGTCCAATTCATCCATTCGGGGGTTGAAGATAAGAGGGATAGGCCACATGTGGTGTTACCCAGCCCAGGCGTTCACTGGCACGCCTGACATATGGAGTTATCTGGTTGGGCGCTCACCAGCGAGCCTTTCAGGGTGGGGTATGTTTAAAGAGGCAGTGGGTGTGAAAGTAGGCAAGGCTGACACAAGCAACTCCATGAAGGATGCTCACGTCAAGGGCCTTCACAGCGGAGTCTGGACACAGTGAGGATGAAGGTTTTAATTTAATTTTGTAATTTCAAATTAAAATTTTAAATGTCCTTTCCCGAAGACAGGGGAATCTGAGCAAGCACAGAAAGGAATTCCGGGAGTCAGCTGCTCAGAGACATGGGAGAAGCGCTTCCCAAGGGCGAGGAGAACCAGGACAGAGCGTGCCTGGAATGTTCCAGAGCAGGGTGTGTAAGCATGAGAGAGCTGGAGCCATCCGGTGGCGAGGAGGGCACAGCAGGGCAGGGCTGGGGGCTGGCTTCTCCTGGCAGAGAGACTGAGGCCCTGGCTGTGAAACGCATGCCCAGGCAACCCAGGCAGGAGAGGTGGCGGGGAGCGTCGGCGCCACCACCTGCCAGTGGGTAAAACCACAGGATTTCATAGCAACAACTGAAAACCTTAGTGAAGAAAGAACAGGAAAATGGTTAAGGAAATTGGGCGTCATGCAAACAATGGGTATTTTGTAGCCATTAAATAATGTGAGAGTTTATTTTCCGATCACTGGGTCTAATGTGTTTGTATCCTTTCAGTAAGAGCATGTGGACACACACACACACACACACACACACACACACACACACACACACACACACACACACCCTCTGAGATGGTGATACTGCTTCCCTCTGAGCCTTGTCTTTATCTGTCTGCATCTTCCTTATTCCAGCAGTCCTTGCTTACTCACGCTCCCTGGGGACCCACCATCACCATTGGACAGAAGTGGGAAAAAATTCAGAAACCCCGGGCAGCAGGTGGAGGCTCCAAGGTGGGGCACTGCAGGGGAAGGTAGGGAGAGGCAAGGACAGGAGGGGGAGAGAGTGGAGGGAGCCAGGACCGTAAGAGACAGGGGAGAGGGCAGAGAGAGGGAGGGGTGTGGGATGAAGTGTGCAGGGGAGGGGTCCACACCAGTGCAGGGGCTGGAGCAGCTGGTCACAGTGGCCCTGGAAGCCAGGCCAGGGAACCCAACTGCACCTGCGCACACGGGGCGCCAGCTGCAGTGGCAGGACGTCTGGGCACAGAGGCTCTGCTCCTGGCAACCCCAGTGGCCTCCGTGTCTGGGCGCCCACTGCCCTCCAGGTGGTGCTCCCCCACTGCTCTGCCTGCAGCTTACTCTGGGGCTTGGACCCCAGTTCCAGAAGAGGAAGCAGGCTCCAGGGGTTGGGGCCGCCTGTCCTGCTGGGTCCGTGGGCCTGGGCTCTGGCCTCCCCTCTGCTCTGGGTGGGGAGCAGGACAGCAGGGGGCTGGGCGGGGCTGGGAGGAGGGGACCCAGGGGGCTGAGCATCCTTTCCTGCAGCCTGGGGGAGGGCGGGTCACGGAGGGAGGAGTGGGGCGCACGGGAAGGGGGAGGGAGGGGAGGGTCGGAGGGGGAAAAGGAAAGTGAAGCGTTTCCAGGGCTCGGTGCCCGGGGCTGGCGTCGGCCCAGGCTGCGCTGAGTGCCTGGCGCGGTGCCATCCCGTCCTGCACGCTCTGCTTGGTCCTGACCCCACGGTGGCCTCCTCTGCGTGCCGAGTGCCCAGTGGGCCTTCCCCGGGGGATACTGGCTTCCAGGAGGTGGCAACACGCCGCCATCCTGCCCCCTCCAGCACACTTCTCCCGTGGCCTCCTCCCAGTTTAGTGTCTGCCTTCCTGTGACTTGCAGGCTGTGCCCAGGAGTGGGGAGGAAGGACATCTCTGATAAGCGGGTAGCAGGGCGGCTCTGGCTGCGGCTCAGGCCTGCAGGGCCCCCAGGTAGTGGAACCTGAGGGGGCCAGGCCAGCAGGCCTGCTGTGGGTGGGGTTGCAGCCACATGGCCCAGAGGCCCGTGTGGGGGGATCCTGCCCAGGGGCCTGACGGTGGCTCAGACAAAGCCCTGTTCTCCTTGTAGGGCAACATGCCCAGTTTCCAGGGTCAGAATGCAGACACCTTTGGAGCCGATGCTCTGCTGGCCACCCTCATCAATTTCTGGTCTCTTGTTCATGTTGCCTAGAGAGACGAAAGTTATAATAACAAGACACAGCCCTGCTGCTGGGGACCGGACCTTGGTAACTACTTCCTTATTCAGCTGGGCTGACCCCAGTGCCCTCCTGCTGACCCAGGAGGTGGCTGTGAGGTTCAGGAGTTGGGGGCAGTCCCTCCTGGTGGCTTAGTCCCACACAGGCAGGGCACCGAGGAGCTGAGGATCGGAGGGCCCGTAGTGTCCCGCTGCCAGCCAAGGTCCAGGAGCATGACCTGGCATCACATGCAGCTTCCCAGCCTGTTCTGGGAAGTTCTGACCAGCCCACCAGCACATGGCCAGCTGGGGCTGCTGATGCCCTGAGTACTCACAGTCTGCTCTGGGGCCCCGGGAGAGTGGCAGCCGCCCCCGTGTAAAGGGCAAACGAGCTGTGAGTCTGTGGCCCAAGGGAAGTGTGGCCCTTCCTGGGCTCTGGAGGCCTCGAGTCTGGTGGGAAAGCCCCTCAGTGATATGGCCCACCTTGGAAGGTGCAGCTTCCCCCTCTGTGACTTGGCTGGTCACTCGGCTCACCTGCACATTGGTTTGGGTCAGGGAAGGAGCCCTAGAAGTGCAGGCATGTCAGGCTGAAACCAGGGCCTTCCTCCAAACCCCTTGACTCCCAGCTCCCGGCAGCTTCTTAGCGTGGTGGGGATGCAAGCCCAGGACTCATCTTCTGCGCCCTGGTTCCTCAGCTGGCTATGTGGTGGGACCATGGGGAGTTTGTCCCCCAGCCGTGCTCCCAAGCACTGCCCTTCAGCCCGGGTGCTGAAACATTGTTGCTGGTGCATCTCTGGGGGGGGATTGCTTCCTCCCGCATCTCTGGTACTAACAGGCCACGTGGCACAGAGTGAGCAGCCCTCCTGGCAGGCAGGTGACCAGCGCCGTGAGGGATGAAGTGCATGGCCTGGGCCTTGTTTCCCCAGCAGCAGGGTGTGCGTGGCTGATGAGATCGGGGGAGCCTGAGAAGCCCCTGATTCTAATCCAGATACAGGACCCCCCGGCCAGGCACCAGGCACATGCTGCACCCATCCTGTCCTCAGTCTCCCTCCAAGACGGGGACAAGGCTGTCTCCTGGAGCCTGAGGTCCTAAGGGGAGATGAGTGAGATGGTCCACATGGGCTCCACATGGTGCATGAGCAGGAGATGCTCAGTGAGAGGACACATTGTTATAGTTGTGGACAGATGGTACAGGTTGGCCAGAAAGAGAGAGGGAGAAAGTGGGGGAGTGGGTGCAAGTCCTGACCCTGGTCACACGCTGAGCCTGACCCTGGTCACACGCTGACCCTGACCCCAGTCACATGCTGAGCCTGACCCCGGTCACACGCTGAGCCTGACCCCAGTCACACGCTGAGCCTGACCCCAGTCACACGCTGACCCTGACCCCGATCACATGCTGACCCTGATCCCAGTCACACACTGACCTTGTCCCCGATCACACGCTGAGCCTGACCCTGGTCACACGCTGACCCTGACGCTGGGCACAGGCTGAGCCCTGACCACACTTACCCCTTGCTGTGCATCCCATACAATAGGAAACAATGCTGAAGTGTCAGGACAGGCCATTGGGAAGCCTGGACTTGCTCAGAGAGGCATGGAGTGATTTCACAGGTCTCCATAAATAGCCCTCTGCTCTGTGTTTTCTGGGTCCCCAGGCCAGGAAATGAGAGTCAGGAAATCATATGCTCACACCTGCCCTGGCTTCTAAGACAGTCTGGCTTCCTCCAGGGCCTCTGGTGGCCACCCAGGTCCTACCGCGGTGCCGCTGGCTGCAGCTCCAGGGTCCACAGTGCCTACCTCCACAGCTAGCCGGGGTCTGCCTCAGGGGCTCCCCAGGTGGTTCCAGACCCCTTCTGCAGTCACCTGACTCAGTGCCCAGGGCAGAGCTTACAGCGACCCTCTCTCTGTCCTGGGTCCAGAATGGCCTTTGTGAGTTTCTCAGCAGGCTGTGGGATCCCTGAAGCCTGTGTCCCCAGCACCCTTCCCAGGGTGGACACCCTGAGAGCCAGTGGGTGTTGTGGGCATTGGTGGGCAGCAAGGAGTGTGTGGCCAGGGTGAGGCTATGTGCGGAGCATGGCTGGACAGGACGTAACTGGCCTCCAGGCCCCTCGGTCCAATCTGCCCACAGGCGGAGCTCAGCCAAGGGCTCAGCTGTGACCAGAGGTGGGGGCGCCTCCTGCCCTGCTGCAGGCCCTTGGCCTGCCATCCCTCTCCGGCCACTCAGCACGGTGGAAGGGGACAGGGGAGCAGAGTGACAGGCCCGACCTTAGGACTCAGAGGCCCCAGAGCCAGTGGGCTGCCCCGCAGCATCCGAGGAGCAGAGCAGAAGGCCTGTGTTGCAGGTGCCGGCTGAGGGGAGAGCCCTGGGTGCTCAGTGGTGCCCCCCGGGCAGCAGCAGGTCCGCTCTGCGCGCCCTGGCCCAGCCTCTGTGCCTCCTTTCCCAGGGCCCCTGGGAGGCCCTTCCTGCACTGTCCCTGTCTTTCTGCCATGGCCTCTCCTGGGGCACCTGGGCCCTGGCACCCACCAGACCTCTTAGCTCCGTCACTGAGGATTGGGAGGTGTGTGTGTGAGGTCTGTGCTCCCCACAGTGGGTGCGTCGGCCGTAGAGGTTGCGATAAATCTGCTCTCATGCACTGGGGTCCCAGAGCACCCCCCGGCCTGTGGCCACAGCAGGCAATCGGACTTGTACTCCATCCTGCCTGAAGTCTGGCCTGGCTGCCTCCACCTCCCCACCACGTGGCTGGCAACTGCCACCAGCGTGAGCAGACCAGTGAATGAGGGGCCAGGGATAATGCGGCTCTGCCGAGAAGCCAACTCTGACCCCAAGAGAGAAACTTCACAGAGCTGGGCCTCTGGGGGCCCAGAGGCCCAGAGACCCGAACGTTGGTATGTGTTCTTGAAGTCCAGTGCAAACTCCGTACAGTCCCAGGGCCACTCAGAGAGCTCTGAAATAAGTATTTTTTTATTTAAAATGCCAAAGCAATACTGTGTCTGAGTGAGTCACACAGCACAGATATCTAGAGGGTCCAAAGCAAACACAGCCCTTTGGCTACCTCCCCCAACCTCCCTTCTCCAACACAAAATAGAGTCATTCTGCACCTTCTCCACGGTGACTTGTCCCCAGCCTTGTGCAGCTTGCAGCCCAGGAGGGGACAGATGGACTGGAGAGCCGGCACTCACAGCCCAGTGGGTCAGTGCCTGCTGAGGGCACTGGGACTTGACCCCAGAGCCTTTTGGGGAGAGAGGGGAAGGTGAGCAAACGGGAGTGTGGCCAGAGGTGGGGGTGAGAGTAGGTGGCCATGAATAGGCCAGGGCCCCTAGGTGGGGGTAAAAACCCAGCCAGGGCTCTGAGTGCAGTCCTGGGGCTCCTGGGGCCGCTCCACCGGAACGCTGGGCTGCAGCAAACAGTGGTTTGCTGGGAGAGCCGCAAGGCATCCAGGGGAAGGAGGTGGGTGCTCTCTGGGCAAACAGGCTCATGCTGTCATCCTGCCCCTGTCCCATGGCAGGGGCGCCCTGTGTGCACGGCCTGTTAGGGGTCACTCTGTGAGCTTCTCCAGGTCTGGGTGCAATCCTGTGCCTGGCTGGAAGCTCTCACCTGAGCTCCCACGCACCTTTGCAGTCCAGTGCAAACTCCGTGCAGTCCCAGGGCCACTCAGAGAGCTCTGAAATAAGTATTTTTTATTTAAAATGCCAAAGCAATACTGTGTCTGAGTGAGTCACACAGCACAGATATCTAGAGGGTCCAAAGCAAACACAGCCCTCCGGCTACCTCCCCCAACCTCCCTTCGCCCCCTTAGGAGAGACAGCGGCTGCCTCTTCCGCTGGTCCCATCAGTCTTGGCATTCCCATTTTATATGGAAATAATGTCATCATGGATACAGATTGTGTCTCCCATTATTGCCTTTCAAATTAGGATTGTAGCCCAGAGGCTGGGGACAGTCTGGAGCTTTGGGCACAGGTCAGCCACTGCCTTCTAGAAGAATCCACAGCTGTCTGCATTTTTCCTCTGTACTCATTCCTAACCCCACAGGACACTGGGCTTTATGATCAAAAACCAAGCAAAACAATTACAATTAGCAGACGTAATGTTGGTGGGGGGGGCGCGGAGAGGGCTGTACAACTCAGGGAAGACAAGTAGTGATTCTATAGCATCTCACTACGCTTATGGACCGTGACTTTAATGGGGTTAGTTGGGGGGACCTAATGAAGTGGGTAGTTTAATAATCATAATGTTGCACACATGTAATTGTAGATTAATGATACCAAAATAAATTAAAAAAAAAAAACAAGCAAAACAGCAGAATGCATGAGCTGGGTAAACAGCACCTCCTCGTTATTTGAGATGTTTAGGGCTAGTGAGGTGAAATGTTCCAGGATATATAGCTCACTTTCATACCTTTGTTTATAAATAAAAGTCTCCACTCCTGTTATATTTCCCACATGGCAAACTTAATTACTTATATATTAAAGATAATAATCCTTTGTCATA
Organism: Smutsia gigantea; assembly: GCA_032199065.1. Taxonomy (NCBI): domain Eukaryota; kingdom Metazoa; phylum Chordata; class Mammalia; order Pholidota; family Manidae; genus Smutsia; species Smutsia gigantea. The sequence goes on from JAVSCE010019621.1 coordinate 96,187, forward strand.
TGCTTTTCCCAGTGCTCCGTATATTCTTACCTTTTGTTTATGCATCGGGTTAGCATTTTTATCATCAAATCTATGAAGCCTTTCCTTTCACCCTCAGAAAGCCCCTCTGGCAGTAAAAGCAGATCAATACGAAGTTGAGCAGTTTTCCACTGAGCTCAGATCCATGTGAATCCAGCTCAAATTCAGCCAAGAGCCAGTTTGGACAGACGGAGGGGCTGCTCTCCGTGGCCCTTCCCACGCCCAGGAGCCCTTTGGGGATGTTGTGAGTAGGAGCCCTCGGAGGACTGTGGAGCATCGTGAACTTAGCCTCTGAGTCGGGATTCTTTCAAGGTGCTTATTTCTAGCTCTGTGCTCTTGAGGCTGGGCTGTCGGGGGAGGACAGTAGGGTCCTGGCCGCTGCTGCTTGGGCTTATGCTGGAACCTCAGCTTGCAATGGACAGATTGAAATGTGTCTGTGTGAGCTGAAGGTGGAAACATGAGCCCCGAGGATGAAAGGCTAGAACAGCCTCAGAAAGGTCAAGAGGGGCAAACGTGTAAGCTGAGAACCACACGCTCTTGGAATGGGTCTCAACTGTGTGGATGGTTCTGAATTTGGCAAGCTGAATTTTTGTGACTGTCCTGGTTTTCTTTTATGAGACTTGACCTCCAGCCCCACCTGCTGGTGGCCAGAGGCCAGGGCGACTCTGACCTGGCAAGGGGAACTAGCATGCTTGAGGATGTCCCTTTCCCCTCGGGAAACTGGCCACCCTCTGCCCTGGACACAGCCAGACCCCTGCAGGCCTGTTAGAGGCCAGGCTTGTGGTCACCCCTGGGGAGAGCTGGCAGGGAGGGAAATGTGCCAGGACACTGTGGGTCCAGGCGTCTTTGCTCTCTGCTGCCCTCCCTCTGACTGTGCTGTCCTACTCGCCTAACAATCCGTGCACCTGGCCTGTGCCCAGCCTGGAGCGCTGGCACTCAGTGCTGCCCCCAACCCCACAGAGCATCAGGGTGAGGGAGCTGAACAGCCCCTCAGGTCACCAACTGGGATGGCTTGTGGCGCTCGGCTCCCTTCCAGAAGAGAATTAGAATTCTTCTGACGTTTCACCATCCTCTCCTCTTCTCTTTGCCAAAAACAACTCCAGACAATAATAAACTAAATTTCTGGGGGTGTGGCTGGAACTACCCCAAGTCCACATGTGACTCTGGGGACACCTGGTCATTTCACCTGCTACCCTCCTGTCCAGGTACCTCTAGTCTTTTGTTTGGATGCATGGTTTCCAATCTCTGTGCCAAGGTACCCCAAGGTATGGAAGCAGAGACAGGACATTCATGGGACCCCCAGGTGAGCAGCTGGCTCAGGGGCATCTGTCTTGACCATTCTGTCTCCAGTGCAGAGCCCAGAACTTCTCCATGTTAGTGTGGGCTACACCCCTTTAGGAGTCAGGGTACCTTGGCCAAGCTGGGGTTCTCACAGGCGCATCTCCTAAGAGGAATGTGAGAAGGAGATGGGAGAGGTGTTAGCACAACACCAGGAATCTGGAGCACTTGCAACTATTTGAGATGGAAATGTTGTTGTTTTGTCTTTCAATGTATTGTGTAATTCCTTTTTTTTTATAATTTATTTTGGTATCATTAATCTACAATTACGTGTGCAACATTATGGTTATTAAACTACCCCCTTCATCAGGTCCCCCCCACCAACCCCATTACAGTCACTGTCCATCAGCGTAGTGAGATGCTATAGAATCACTACTTGTCTTCTCTGAGTTGTACAGCCCTCCCCGTGCCCCCCCAACATTACGTCTGCTAATCGTAATGCCCCTTTTTCCCCCTTGTCCCTCCCTTCCCACCCATCCTCCCAGTCCCTTTCCCTTTGGTAACTATTAGTCCGTTCTTGGGTTCTGTGAGTCTGCTGCTGTTTTGTTCCTTCAGTTTTTTTCTTTGTTCTTATACTCCACATATGAGTGAAATCATTTGATACTTGTCTTTTTCGGCTTGGCTTATTTCACTGAGCATAATACCCTCTAGCTCCATCCATGTTGTTGCAAATGGTAGGATTTGTTTTCTTCTTATGGCTGAATAATATTCCATTGTGTATATGTACCACTCTTCTTTATCCATTCATCTACTGATGGACACTTAGGTTGCTTCCATTTCTTGGCTATTGTAAATAGTGCTGCATAAACATAGGGGTGCATCTGTCTTTTTCAAACTGGGCTGCTGCATTCTTAGGGTAAATTCCTAGGAGTGGAATTCCTGGGTCAAATGGTATTTCTATTTTGAGTTTTTTGAGGAACCTCCATACTGCTTTCCACAATGGTTGAACTAATTTGCATTCCCACCAGCAGTGTAGGAGGGTTCCCTTTTCTCCACATCCTCGCCAACATTTGTTGTTGTTTGTGTTTTGGATGTTGGCCATCCTCACTGGTGTGAGGTGATATCTCATTGTGGTTTTAATCTGCATTTCTCTGATGATTAGTGATGTGGAGCATCTTTTCATGTGCCTGTTGGCCATCTGAATTTCTTCTTTGGAGAAGTGTCTATTCATGTCTTCTGCCCATTTCTTAATTGGATTATTTGCTTTTTGTTTGTTGAGGTGTGTGAGTTCTTTATATATTTTGGATGTCAACCCCTTATCAGATACGTCATTTATGAATATATTCTCCCATACTGTAGGATGTCTTTTTGTTCTACTGATGGTGTCCTTTGCTGTACAGAAGCTTTTCAGCTTGATATGGTCCCACTTTGTTCATTTTTGCTTTTGTTTCCCTTGCCCAGGGAGATATGTACATGAAGAAGTTGCTCATGTTTATGTCCAAGAGAATTTTGCCTATGTTTTTTTCTAAGAGTTTTATGGTTTCATGACTTACATTCAGGCCTTTGATCCACCTTGAGTTTACCTTTGTGTGTGGAGTTAGACAATAATCCAGTTTCATTCTCTTACATGTAGCTGTCCAGTTTTTCGAACACCAGCTACTGAAGAGGCCATCATCTCCCCATTGTATACCCAAGGCTCCTTTATCAAATATTAATTGACTGTATATGTTTGGGTTAATGTTTGGATTTTCTATTCTGTTCCACTGATCTGTGGGTCTGTTTTTGTGCCAATACCAAATTGTCTTGATTACTGTGGCTTTGTAGTAGAGCTTGAAGTCAGGGAGCGTAATTCCCTGTTTTACTCCTCCTTCTCAGGATTGCTTTGGCTATTCGGGGTCTTTTGTGGTTCTATATGAATTTTAGAATTATTTGTTCCAGTTCATTGAAGAAAGCTGTTGGTATTTTGATAGGGATTGCATTCAATCTGTACATTGCTTTAGGTAGTATAGCCATTTTGACAATATTTATTCTTCCGAGCCAAGAGCATGGGATGAATTTCCATTTGTTAGTGTCCTCTTTAATTTCTCTTAGGAGTGTCTTGTAGTTTTCAGGGTACAGGTCTTTCACTTCCTTCGTTAGGTTTATTCCTAGGTATTTTATTCTTTTTGATGCAATTGTGAATGGAATTGTTTTTCTGATTTCTCTTTCTCTTAGTTCATCGTTAGTGTATAGGAAAGCAACAGATTCCTGTGTGTTAATTTTGTATCCTGCCACTTTGCTGAATTCAAATATTAGTTCTAGTAGTTTTGGAGTGGAGTCTTTAGGGTTTTTATGTACAGATCATGTCCTCTGCAAATAGTGACAATTTGACTTCTTCTTTACCAATCTGGATGCCTTGTATGTCTTTGTTTTGTCTGATTGCCATGGCTAGGACCTCCAGTACTATGTTGAATAACAGTGGAGAGAGTGGGCATCCCTGTCTTGTTCCCGATCTTAGATGAAAAGCTTTCAGCTTCTCGCTGTTAAGTATGATGTTAGCTGTGGGTTTGTCATATATGGCCTTTATGATGTTGAGGTACTTGCCGTCTATACCCATTTTGTTGAGAGTTTTAATCAGGAATGGATGCTGAATTTTGTCAAATGCTTTTTCAGCATCTATGGAGATGATCATGTGGTTTTTGTTCTTCTTTTTGTTGATGTGGTGGATGATGTTGATGGATTTTCGAATGTTGTACCATCCTTGCATCCCTGGGATGAATCCCACTTGATCATGGTGTATGATCCTCTTGATGTATTTTTGAATTCGGTTTGCTGATATTTTGTTGAGTATTTTTGCATCTATGTTCATCAGGGATATTGGTCTGTAATTTTCTTTTCTGGTGAGGTCTTTGCCCCGTTTTGGTATTAAAGTGATGCTGGCTTCATAGAATGAATTTGGAAGTATTCCCTCCTCTTCTATTTTTTGGAAAACTGTAAGGAGAATGGGTGTTATTTCTTCTCTATATGTCTGATAGAATTCAGAGGTGAATCTCTCTGGTCCGGGGGTTTTGTTCTTGGATAGTTTTTTGATTACCACTTCAATTTTGTTGCTGGTGATTGGTTTGTTTAGTTTTTCTGTTTCTTGTTTGGTCAGTCTTGGAAGGTTGTATTTTTCTAAGAAGTTGTCCATTTCTTCTAGGTTTTCCAACTTGTTAGCATATAGATTCTCATAATATTCTCTTATAATTCTTTGTATTTCTGTGGGGTCCGTCGTTATTTTTACTTTCTAATTTCTGATTCTGTTTATGTGTGTAGATTCTCTTTCTCTCTCTCTCTTTTTTAATATAATTTATTTTGGTATCATTAATCTACAATTACATGTGCAATATTATGGTTATTAAACTACCCCTTCATCAGGTCCCCCCCACCAACCTATTACAGTCACTGTCCATCAGCGTAGTGAGATGCTATATAATCACTACTTGTCTTCTCTGAGTTGTACAGCCCTCCCTGTGCCCCCCCAACATTAAGTCTGCTAATCGTAATGCCCCTTTTTCCCTCTTATCCCTCCCTTCCCACCCATTTTCCCCAGTCCCTTTCCCTTTGGTAACTATTAGTCTGTTCTTGGGTTCTGTGAGTCTGCTTCTGTTTAATGAGTCTGACTAGGGGTTTATCTATTTTGTTTATTTTTTTCAAAGAACCAGCTCTTGGTTTCATTGATTTTTTTCTATTGTTTTATTCTTCTCAATTTTATTTATTTCTTCTCTGATCTTTATTATGTCCCTCCTTCTGGAGACTTTGGGCCTCATTTGTTCTTCTTTTTCCAATTTCAGTAATTGGTCTTTTGTCTTTAGACTATTCATTTGGGAATATTCTTCCTTCTTTAAATAGGCCTGGATTGCAATATAGTTTTCTCTTAGAACTGCCTTTGCTGCGTCCCACAGAAGTTGTGGCTTTGTGTTGTTGTTGTCATTAGTCTCCATATATTCTTTGACTTCTCTTTTGATTTGGTTGTTAACCCATTGATTAATTAGGAGAATGTTGTTAAGTCTCCATGTATTTGTGAGCCTTTTTGATTTCTTTCTAAAATTTATTTCTAGTTTTATACCTTTGTGATCTGAGAAGTTGGTTAGTAGAATTTCAATATTTTTGAATTTACTGAGGTTCTTTTTGTGGCCTAGTATGTGGTCTATTCTGGAAAATGTTTCATGTGCACTTGAGAAGAATGTGTATCCTGTTGCTTTTGGGTGTAGAGTTCTGTAGATGTCTGTTAGGTCCATCTGTTCTAGTGTGTTGTTCAGTGCCTCTGGGTCTACTTATTTTCTGTCTGGTTGATCTGTCCTTTGGAGTGAGAGGTGTGTTGAAGTCTCCTAAAATGAATGCTTTGTTTTCTATTTCCTCCTTTAATTCTGTTAGTATTTGTTCCACATATGCCGGCGCTCCTCTGTTGGTTGCATATATATTTATAATGGTTATATCCTTTTGTTGGACTGACCCCTTTATCATTATGTAATGTCCTTCTTTATCTCTTGCTACTTTCTTCGTTTTGAAGTCTATTTTGTCTGATACAAGTACTGCAACACCTGCTTTTTTCTCCTTGTTGTTTGCATGAAATATCTTTTTTCATCCCTTCATTTTTAGTCTGTGTATATTTTTGGGTTTGAGGTGAGTCTCTTGTAAGCAGCATATAGATGGGTCTTGCTTTTTTATCCATTCTATTACTTTGTGTCTTTTGATTGGTGCATTCAGTCCATTTACATTTAGGGTGATTATTGATAGATATGTACTTATTGCCATTGCTGGCTTTAGATTCGTGGTTACCAAGGGTTCAAGGGTTGCTTCTTAACTATCTAACAATCTAACTTAACTTTCTTGTTAAGTTATTGTAAACACAGTCTGATGTTTCTTTATTTCTCTCCCTTCTTATTCTTCCTCCTCCATTCTTTCTATACTAGGTGTTTTATTCTTTGCCTTTAGTTAGTATTTGGATGGTCTGCTTTCTTTGCTATGATTTTATTTTCTCTGGTGACATCTTTTTAGCCTTAGGGTTGCTTCCCTCTAGAGCAGTTTGTTTAAGATATCCTGTAGAGGTGGTTTATGAGAGGCAAACTCTCTTAACTTTCGCTTGTCTGGAAATTGTTTAATCCCTCCATCATATTTAAATGATAATCGTGCTGGATACAATATTCTTGGTTCGAGGCCCTTCTGTTTCATTACGTTAAATATATCATGCCATTCTCTTCTGTCCTGTAAGGTTTCTGTTGAGAAGTCTGATGATAGTCTGATGGGTTTTCCTTTGTAGGTGATCTTTTTCTCTCTCTAGCTGCCTTTAATACTCTGTCCTTATCTTTGATCTTTGCCATCTTAATTATTATGTGTCTTGGTGTTGTCTTCCTTGGGTCCCTTGTGTTGGGAGATCTGTGGGCTTCCGTGGACTGTGAGACTATTTCCTTCCCCAGCGATGGGAAAGTTTTCAGCAATTATTTCTTCAAAGACACTTTCTATCCCTTTTTCTCTCTCTTCTTCCTCTGGTACTCCTATAATGCGAATATTGTTCCGTTTGGATTGGTCACACAGTTCTCTTAATATTCTTTCATTCCTAGAAATCCTTTTATCTCTCTCTGCCTCAGCTTCTCTGTATTCCTGTTCTCTGATTTCTATTCCATTAACAGCCTCTTGCATCTCATCCAGTCTGCTGCTAAGCCCGTCGATCGCTTGTCTCATTTCTGCACTGTCTTTCCTCAGTTCCCTCACTTCCTCCCTCAGCTCTTGCACATTTCTCTGTAGATCCATCAGCATGGTTATGACTTTTATTCTGAATTCTTTTTCAGGAAGATTGTGCATTTCCATCCCTTCATACTCCCTCTCCGGTGTCTGGGTCTGGATAAGCTTCATTTGTACCATATTCCTCTGTCTTTTCATGGTGAAAGAAGTGGTCGCTGGTAGGTGTCAGGTATGTCAGCTGGGCTCTTTAAGGCTTTAAAGAAAAAAGAAAGAAGAGAAAGAGAAGAGAAAGAAAAGAAATAAAAGAAAAGAAAAGAGAAAAAAAACCACCAAAAAAATAAAAAACAAACCAACAAAAAGACGTCCTCCGGGAGTAGATTCTGAAGGGATGCTGTAGGTGGCGCTGTTGCTCCAGTATTCTGCAGCCGTGGCCGTGCTTCTCCGCAGGGCCTTTTGTAGCTCTGGCCGGGGCAGGAACAAATGGGAGGCTGCTGATCTCTGTGGGAAGTTTCAGTAGGGCTACTTTTTCCCAGTCACCAGCCAAGGAGTCCGAAATTCCCTAGGACTCCCAGCCTGTTGGGCTGAGTGTGCTGGGACGATCCTGGGCCCTTGTCTCTTTAAGACCGCTAAAAAAAAGCACGCTCTTTTCTTTTGTCCAGGGGAGCTGGCTGTGAGGACCCAGTGTGTTCTCAGGCTCAGATCCTGCACCCTGTGTCTCTCCAATTTTCGATACACTGTGCGATGTGTGTCAGCACTCCCGGCGCAGATCACCAGGGCTGGTTATTTCGCGGGCCTGTACTTCCACTGCCTCCCGGCTCTGAATCCTCTCCTCCCACCGGTGCGCTGGGGTGGGGGAGTGCTCGGGTCCCGCCAGGTAGCGGCTCCGTATCTTACCTGCCTCACGGGGTGCCAAGTCCTCTCAGGTGTAGATGCAGGCTGGGTGCTGTCCTGTATCTTCTGGTCTCTCTTTTAGGAATAATTGTATTTGTTGTATTTTCATAAATATATATGGTTTTGGGAGGAGATTTCCGCCGCCTTACTCATGCCGCCATCTTCCCAGTACTCCTTTATTGTGTAATTCTTTTTCAAATGGTGACTATGTTGTGAGGATGGAACACCCATGGCCTCGTGTGGCTCTAGTGACCTAATGAAATAGCTGCTCCGTCCACCCTGTGGCCTAGGGACACTGGGTCCCACTTGTTGGGCTGCCATCCGAGGCAGTCCAGGGCTGCCGGCTCCTCTTTCTGGAGTGTTGCCTGGGTGCTGTGGAGCAGTGAGTGCCTGCCCAGGAGGACCTGTAGGGACTGTATGGAGAGCCTGGGGGGCTCGGCATATACAACATCACCCTTCATAGCTGCGTCCCTAGGCCCTGCTCCAGGAGCGGTCTGGGCACAGGGTGGATGCTCTTTTCATGGTGCCTGCTGTGCTGGAGGCTGGGATATCTCCTAAAACAGCAGACAGCACTCCGGCGCCTCTGGGAGCTGAGGGTCTGTGGAGAAGGCAGGTTTGAGGAAGAAGGTCGAGGCAGCAGAGGATGAGTGTGTCCACGCTAGGGGAGTTCCTGGGCCTATGGGGACCTGACCTGGCCTGGGATGAGCAAGGGCCTCCCAGGGGGATTACTGCTGGAGCTGAGGCAGGTGGGCACCCACGTTTCTGGCTTCCCTGTGGGCATGTAGTGCTCTGCACAGGTTTGCCTGGAGGGAGAAATGGAGGCCCCTGAAGGAGGATCCTGGTGGCACTGTGTGGGGACCCCACTTCAGACGACAGCATCTCTCCCCGGTGGTGAGAGCTGCCCTGGCTGGGGAGGTGTTGGCTTTTCTTGACCAGACACCACTCTCTGGGGCAGGCCTGTCTGCCTGGCATACTCCTCCAGCCCAGCCTGGCTGGAGAGCCCAACAGCGATGTGATTTGGACGCACGGAACTGGCTGTGGTCTCATCAGGTCCGCCATCGCCTATGGACTCTATCCCCTTGGCAATGCAGAGGTTGCGGGGCTCCCTGTGCCCTGGTGTCATGTGGAGCAGTCCCAAGGCCCTGCTTGCTGTGGTGGCGAGGTTTCACTGCGATGGCGATGGCAGTGAAACTCGGCTCCCCTCCCGCCACCAAATCATTGGGTGTAAGTAGAGGAAGAGGAGACTTGCCTTGAAGGCCTTTTCTCCAGATTTTGAAGCTGATAAATATGACCTGTCCAACCACAAGGAGCTATTATCCAGTGTAGCCCCTTGGGGAGCTGCTCCTGTGCCAGAGAAGAAGTGCAGTGAAGTGATTCCCACCCTGTGCACTAGACTGCAGTGGGTTCTTAAACACAGTGCTCTCAGTCCTGTTAATTATAAAATAATAATGATGCAGCCCATTGTTTCCAAAAAGAAACAGGCAAGAAAGAAATAGTCTCAAAGATAAAAAGTGGGAGGGCCAGAGCCCATGGCAACAGTTTGGGGTATTTACTTCCAAACCCTTTTCTGTGCATTTACACAGTGCATACTTACTTCCATCGTCTGTCCATATTTTAATTGATGGAATCATTGGGGCTGGAATGTGCCTTGATTTTAAAAATTAATGTTATGTCTTATAGGTACTTTACTGTCCGGACCTAAAGGAGCATCCGGTTCTTTAACAGAGCACGGGCTCCCTAGTTCTCCTTCAATGGATACCTAGAGTGCTTCCAACTCTTTGTTACTACAGCTTTACAGATTGTTTACATACATATTTGTGCTCAAATCAGTATTTCTGTTGAATGATTCCTAAAAGAGAAATTTCTGGGAAAAAGAGAAATGCTGGCATGTTCAAAACGTGGTTCTTCCGCTAAATTGCCCCTGTAAAAGGTGGCAACATTTTACACGGTGCATAAACATGATCATTTTTCCATGCCCTTTCAGACATGAAATCACAGCAGGCGTGCGCATGCACAAACATGTACGTTTTCCGGAATATTCCAGAGGTGAGCTGCTTTTTATCTCCTCACTGATCATGTGTAGTCCTCCTCTATGAACTCCCTATTCAGACTCTTTGCTCATTTATATGCTGAGATGTTTATATTTCATGTTGATTTGTGGACATTCTTTATATTCTAGATATTAATCTTTTGCTTGTCATACTGTTCGAATGTTTTCTTTCTTTTTACAGTTTGCCGTTTTTATCTTTTATCACCAGTTAATGTTTGTCATGCCAATGTTTTTACTTCTGAAGAATTTAAATTCATAAATATTTTCCCACACTCCTATATTCTAAGGCTATCAACACAATCTTTTATGGTTTTCACTAAATTATTGTCTTAGTTTCTTCCTCTCTTCCTTCCTTCTCCTCCACATCCTTCCTTCTCCTCCCCACCCTTCCTCTTTTCCTTTCTGTCTCTTTGTCTCTCCCTGACTGTCTCTGTCTCTGTCTTCCACTTGTTCCAAATAGGTGGCATGTTGTCCCAGGGCCACTGATTTGCAGTACCACTTTGAACCCCTGTTCATTCTTGTTTCACATGCACACACACGCTTATCTGTATTCTTTTGATTTCTTTGTTCTGCTAGTACTGCAATGTTGAATACTTCTTGCTTTAACATAGTTGCCATATCTGCTAAACTCCCTCATGTTAGTTTGTATTTCATTTTTCCCCCTATTATTACACACAATCTTCCCAGTGAATGTCACACACAGATGCACACAAATCCCGTTGGGGGAGTTTTTGGGGTTCACTTCAATTTAATGCTTGGGGGGAAATGACAAGTCTGCCACAATAGAAACATGGTTGTTGGTCCATTTTTATTCAGGTTTTTTTGTTCTGCTCTTCAGCAAAATGTAATAATTTTCTATTTAAGGGTATTGCACACATACCAAATTATTCTGATACAATTGTTTCTCTTGTGAATGGGATTTTAAAATCATAATGTTTAAGTGGTTATTGCTGGCACCCATGAAAGACTGTGATTTTTATTTGCTGTTCTTTCTGATTGAATATGAGGTTTATGTATGAATGAATCTGCATGGATGCAGACATACATACCCGGAGGGATATATGCATGCACGTGCACATGGATATGCACATAGGTATACACACATGCCTGGATGAGGCATGCTTGATACTGAGTCCCTGTGAAGCCATGCACAGGAGATTGGATAGCCTCCTGTGAGTCCTGCCCAAGTGGGACTTAGGTTGAATTTTTGGGAATTCGTAGGATTCCAGTGCCTACATCTCACCTACAGGGGAGTAATCTCGTGGACTCTCTTTTAGTTCCCAGATTTCGCTGTTAAGAGTTGTCAGTTATGTAGCACTTGACAATTAATTACAGCTCTTTGATGACAAGGCCCTGGCAGGAATGGGACACCATGTGGGACAGAGGGCTTGGCAGTGGAAAAGGAAGGTTCTCTAATTTCATGGCTTAGTTTTCACTTTTTCATGAGGCTTTATGTATTAATTGTCATACTTCCTTTCCAGTCTCAGTTTTATTGACTCCTCATATCAACTTTAAGAGGTAGGGGATTAGTTCTGTTACCCTGTGAGGTTGGGAATGGGTATCCAAGACCCCAGATACCCCTTGGGTTCGACAATTTCCTGAAGGACACCCAGAGCTCATGAGAGCTGTCACACCATAGTCGGCATATTACAGGGAAAGGTCAGCCTATATGACGAAGGAGATCTGGCATAAGCAGCTCCAGAGCCCAGAAAGAAGAGTTGGGCTCTACACACATGCGTCAGAGAAGGGTTAAGTTGAGCCAGAATCTAATTTTCCATCACAAAAACTAAGGTAAAGGCAGCAGGTTCACTCCAAAATGGAGGGCTGGAAATTATAATACCCGGCAGAAGCTGGAATGCATTAGGGGTAGACATGGTCCAGGTGGGGCTGGGAGCCCAGAGGAGGGGTCTATGCAGCTGGAGGAAGCCATGGGACCCCAGGAGGGGGGTCTATGCAGGTGTGGGAGCTCCAGAAGCCTGGGCAGGAGAGTCTGGATACTGAAGGCCCTGGGACCCTGAGGAAGCTGGTGCTGTGAGGACACAGGCAAACTAGGCCCCTGGTGGGGGCAGTCTATGAGGGCCTGGGAGCCCCAGGAGAGGGTGTCTATATGGTTCTGGGAGTACCAGCACCTAGCAGAGGGGTTCTCTGTGGTTCCCAGAGGACCCAGGGGAGGGTATTTGTGGTTCCAGGAACCCCAAGACTTAGGGGAGGGGGATGCATGGTTCTGGGGGATCCAGGCCTATGGGAGGGCTCTGCATGTTCCCTGGAACTCCAGGACCCAGGGGAAGGGGGTCTATGTGGTTCCCAGAGCCCCAGGACTCAGAGGAGGGGTCTAGGTGGGTGCAGGAGGCCCAGGACCCAGGCTAGTGGACCACACGGGTGTTAATCTTAAAATAAGCCTGTCAGTTATTTAACCAGCAAAATGGGTTTATTTGGGAACAGCAGAGAATTACAACTCCAAACAAGCAAGCTATGGCGAAACCACAGCCAAGTCCAGAGAATAGAGATGAGGTCCTTTATAGGGAAAGGGGGACCTGGGGGGCTGATGTAAGCAAAAAGCCCACTGGAGGAAACTGGGAGCCCTGTGTCACGGCTGCTCATTGGCTGGGCTATGGTCGGGCTGTTGGGGGTGGGGGAGATAGTGGAAACTCTTCCCTCCACTAACTGGGTGATAAAGTGGCCAGAATAGTAGAGTCGAGAAGTGTCCTTTTCTTCCTCTGCAACTGACCAGGAGGGTGGGCGTGAGAGCTCCCCCTGCAGGCCTCCGGGCGCCAGGTCAGCGAGGCTTCCCCTTATTAGTTTTCCCATTTCCCCCTTCAGTGCAAGATCTTCCAAAGTACTGCTTATCAACAGCCAGGTTTTCTGCATCCAGAGCTTCTGTCCCTCAGTGCCGGGAAGGTCCTCTGCCCAGGTGTGACGGGCAAAAAATACGAAACTTAAAATGATTACTATATAAAACAGAAGAAATAACCTGACAATTCCAAGTTGCTTGACCGTCCTAAGCCAGGGCCTTGAGGTCTTAAAGCGGCCGACTGAGGGCAGGACAGTCTCCCTGTGGCGGCCAACCCAGAGTCCCAGTGCCTGCTGGGAGTCCCTGCCTAAAGCGGCGTGACAGCGGAACAGCGGAACAGCAGATACGGCAAGAGCACGTGGAGATAACCGGGTGCGTGTGGGTGGAGACGGTGCAGGCATGAGCGCGGAGCAGCCGCTGGCGGACTGCACAACAGCAGCGCTCAGACATTTCAGAGCAGTGTCGTGCTCTCCAAGGAACTGTGCTGAAGCGCTTGCTCCCCGTAACACAGCCTGGGAAGTCGCAGATACAGAGACCGCGGGTGCTGAGGGATAAGGAGGTCTTGCTCAGGGGCCCTGGACCAACCTCCATCCTCAGCCAGGGCCGCCCAGTGCAGGGGTACGCCCTGCACCTGTCATCTCCTGTTACAGGTTCAGGGCCTTGGAAGCCTTCTTTAGTTACAGGGTATTGTTTAACTCTGGGGAGAGGGTTTGAGGGATCTGTTTGAATCTCGATGGGAGGCGCCCTGTGGGTTCTGCCAAGTTGAGTATTTTTCCCACGAGGACGTCAGCCCATCCACTAGGAATGAAAGATCAGAATCCGCAGACGCAGCCACAGCGCTGCCAGGACCGGGGCAAGCGAGGTGTCCACAAGTCACTCAATTCCCCTGGTTGGTATTTTGTCACTACTGTCAAATTCTAGAGGTAGTTCGGCCTTTGTGGAGAAAGGAGTTCTGTTTGGATACATAGGTTTTTAAGAGATTTTGGCCTGATAAATGAATAGGGCAGAGGAACTAAGGAGAAAAGGGAAGGTATCCCTTAGAGGCTAAACAGTGGGACTAGGTTCGGCGACAGGAACAGGCTGCGGTTTGTGTGAGACCTGCACTATTGTCCAGTGTTCTGAGCCTGGGTCTGCCGCACAGCAGTGGCGCCGAGCAAGGGGAAAGTAGTGCCGTTGTCAGGAAGGACAGAGAGAGATTCATTCCCAAACCAGAGTGGTTTCTCCAGCTGATGAAGACGGAGGATTGGGAAGAGCCCACCACTGGGAATGAGGACACCGGAAGGGCTGGCGAGAGGGCCGAAGGCACCCAAAGAGCTTAAACTTGTAATCATTTTTATTTAAAGCCAATATCCCGGCTGTTGGCAATAAGAGCAGAAACTAGAGTGCTTTTTGTTTTTGTTTTATTTAGGGGCCTTCATTTGCCGGAGTTGCAAGTTAAGGGTTTTGGGGCTCTTTCTCATTGAGGTGCACACCAGCTGGTTTGCCAAGTTAACTAAATCTGCGGTGGACATAGTTTCCCATCCCAACCTGATCCTTTCAACTGAAAAGCAAGATCCCAGTTCAGCCTGTTCATAGAGTGAAACGCCACTTGGGTGGGTTCAGCATCTAAAGGAAAACCAGAATTTTCTTTGAAAACAATCTGAAGTCGATCATAATAATCATGGACAGTTTAGTGTGTGGGCCTCAACTTTATTCCAATCCACAGGCTTAGGAAAAGCACCTGGAGTTGCTCCGTGGAGGCTTCCAGTGAGTGTGCTAGCATTTTGCCAAGTCAGGTGTGGGAACAGTAGACAAGAACATGGTGTCTCTCAGGCTCGCTCACGCAGGATATCAGGAGAGGTGGGATTCAGTATTGCGTTACCTTGCTATGCTGCGTGTGACAGTAAACACGTGCCCACTGGCCCTGTGCCGGCTTCGGTCCGGAGCCCCATGAGAAGGCTGCCCCGAAGGCTCTGCAGCTGCTTCCACACCCCGAATAAAGGCGTGCTCACTGTTCCCGTTGCGCCTCGGTTATTTTTCGGCCTGCTGGAATCATAGTTCAACCTTTCAGGCGTGGGTCACCTGCGTTCCATCAGGCAAAATCCTTTGATGTTCCCATTAAGCCAGTTTCATTCAAGGCTTGGCCTGGCCCTCAGCAAGAGGCCTGTGGAATACTTAGTACAAATCTGAGAAACCAGTTTGGTACGTTTGAATAACTATGTTAAATTCCTCAGCAAACCTAAGGGGTCCTCAGTCACTTTAGGAAACTATGGCTCAAAATTCAGCCTTGATCCTGGGAACCTAAGAAGCTTGGGGCTTAGATCCTCAGAAGACTTAACTTTTAAAATAGGCTTTACTACGTTCAGGAGAGGAGGGACCAGAGATCCAGGTGGGGGGTTCTAAGTAGTTCCAGGAAGCCCAGGACCCAGGGGACGGGTCTATGTGGTTCCGGGAGACCCGGGACCCAAGGGCGGGGTCTGCATCTACAGGATGGGGGCGCCAGCCTGGCGCTGAGACCCCTGTCAGTGTGGCTGAGCAGGCTCCCGCCAGCCTCCACGGTCCCGGGGCCCGTGGTCTCCGAGCTGGGCAGCTGGGAACTGCAGTGCTGCCCACAATGCTGGGTCCTCACCCAGAACCTCTGGAACCTTCCTGGAGGCCCTCCTGTGGAGATCAGACTGTCCACCTGCAGGCACCTTCCCCGCCACCCCTTCGTTGTCCCTGGGCCTGCTCGCCTCCGAGCACGCCCCCAACCTTCCGGAAGCCTCCACGCAGACAGACGTGCTCCGCCCACGCCCATGCCAGGCCAAACCTTCTGGAAGCTGCGCGAAGCCTGCCGGGAGTTGGGCGTTCCCGCCGGGAGGCCCGTCAGCACGCGCTGCTGCCTTGGGAACGCAGCCCGACCTCAGAGGCCTCCATGTGGCCACCTGCTGCCGCTGTGCCCACCACCTCCGGCCCCACGGGAGGCGTCCAGAAGGTGGGGGGCTTGGGCTTCAGACGGGTCCATGGAGGGCAGGCGGGGGTTGGCCCAGCCACTCTGAGGAGGGCATAGGGTCCTGCTGGCACCTCGCCCTCCAGACACGGACCCCTCCCCAGGGTCCCGGGCCTCCTGGAACCCCGTAGACCCCTCCCCTAGGTCCTGGCATTCATGATAGCAGGTAGAACCCTCCCCTGGGTCTGGATCCCGGCACTGAGTAGACCGCCCTTCCCCCACTTCCCCGGGTCGCGGAGCGCACGGTACCCGGTACAGCCTCCCCTGGGTACTGCGCCTCCTACCACTTGGGCCCGCCCCTGGGTCCCTGGCTCCCGAAACCCCGTAGACCCCGCCCCTGAGTCCTGGGATTCGCGGAACCTCCCCCTCCTCTGGGTCCTGGGCCTCTTGGAATCAACCAGACCTCTGCCCTGGGCTCTGAGCTTCTCAGAACCAGGTAGAACCCCCCCCTGGGTCTTTGGGGTCACATAGTCACATAGACCCCTCCTCCGGATATCAGGGCTCCTGGATCCACAAAGACGCCTAGGACTCCTGGAACTTCTGGCCCCTCCCCTGGGTCCAGGCCTCCTTGAACCACAAAGACCCCTCCTGCGATTCCTGTGTCTCTTGCAGCCACCCCCTCTGCTGCGACCGGGAGGTCCTAGAACCAGGTAGACCTCTCCCCTGGGTTCCGGGCCTCTAAGAACCAGGTAGAAACGCCCCCCGGGTCTTGGGGCTCATAGTCACATAGGCCCCCTCCACTGGGTCCTGGGCCTCCCAGAACCACTGCCTCTTTTGGGTCCTAGGCCTCTTGGAAGCACGTAGACCTCCTCCCCTGGGTCCTGCCCCTCCCCCAGGTCTTCAGCTCCGGAACCACGCAGACCCCATTCCTGTGTCCCAAGCCTTCCAGAACCAGCAAAACTGTTCCCTGGGTCCTGGGTCTGTCGGAACCACGTAGATTCCGCCCCTGGGTCTTGGAGCTCATGGAACCATATAGACTCCTCCCCTGGGTCCTGCACCTTCCAGCACGTAGACCTGCCCCTGGGTCCTGGGCCTCCTGCAACTGCTCCCCTCTGCTGGGCACTGGGCCTCCTGAAATTACCTAGACCCCTTCCCCTCGGCCTTGGGGCTCCTGGGTCCTTGGGGTTCCATCCCCTGGTAGATTGTTCTCTCCCACCCCCCATCTGGCCTTGCCTGTACCCTAATAGTGTCAGCATCTTAGAGGTCCCACGGCTTTCAACATCCACACAGACTCCCTCCCACAGCGTTCTGGGGCTCCCACACCCGCATAGGCCCCCTCCTCTGGGGTCCCAGCCCCATCTACACCACATAGACCCCCAACACCTTCTAGCCTATGCTGGTCATTATTCCTGGCCCTCTCTTTTGGGGTGAATTTGCTGTCTTTATCCTTGTTTTTGAGATGGAAAATTAGATTACGGCTCAACTTGCCCTTTTCCGACGCATGGGCGCAGAGCCTGACCCTTCCTTCTGGGCCCTGATGCTGCTTGTGCGGGGTTTCTCTCCTCCTGCTTTCACCACCACGCTGTACAGACCACTTTTATCTCCTCCTGGAAGTGTTGGGGGTAGGGACTTCATGGTTGGGAAGTGTTTCCGTCGCCGAACCCGTGAAGCCTCTGCACCTTTCCTGCTGTGAGGGCTTTCTGGCCAACGTCCCTGGTCAGGAGAGGTACTGTGGCTACACCTCACAAGTTCTTCTGGAGGTGAGGGCTCCGTGCCGTGCTCTCTGGCCATTGTGTTCGCCTTGAAGTCTACACTGGCCTATGCTAATGGAGCCGTTTCCTCCCTTCAGTTCTGTCACCTCCTCTGCTTTGGGCGCGTGTCACGTCTTCAGTTTAAAGTGACTCCTACAGTCTCTCCCGCAGCGGGTCCATTGGTGAGACAGGCCAGCTCTCTCTGTCTGAAGCCGTCTTCCTTCCACCCACATGGTGGGGCCTGTTTCTCTTGGTGGAAGAAACACCGTGGTGATGGGCTCTTCTGGGCGCAGCAGTGGGAGCTGCCGTCGTTGGGGCGTTGCCGCCCCTTCCAGCTGTGTGCAGAGACCGGTTGTCACGGGGCTGCCTCTGGGAGGTACGGTCCATCCCCTCTGGCTCTGTTCAGGTTTCATGCTTTCAAAATGGCTTCCCACGGTTCACCGGGGGTGCGTCTAGGGTGGGTCTTCTCTGTGCATGCCCTTTGTTCCCCTGCTGCGCCGATCTTCTAGGCTGTGGGCCGA
>JAVSCE010019622.1:0-110586 GCA_032199065.1 Smutsia gigantea
CGGAGAGGGGCGAGGGAGGAGTTCCAGAGTCTCGCTTCTTGGCAGCTGTCATTTCTGTCACCACTGTCACACACGCTGAAACTCCTCCCGCTCCAGCGCTGCTGATGGCTCTGTCGCCACACCAAACCTTCTCTCGGATAAGAGGAAAGCGCTCCTGTGAGAATGAAGCTGGAGGGGGTTTTCCTCCACCTACAATTAGAGCTATTTTGGCCAAGAATCAGTTCGTGCGCTATCAAGCTTTAAAATAATTTTTTAAATCCATTTTTGTGTATTTTTATGATAGATAATAACACTGTCTGTCATGGTGTTGGAAATACTCTTCACAATCTTAATTGACGTTTCAGTTTGCTATCCAGCCAAACATGTCTGTTTTCTTTTATGTCTTGCATTCAAATACTAGACCTCCTGTATCTGTCCTCGATTTATGTTACTTTTACCTTGTTTATTTAATTTTTGCCCTGTGTTTTGTGATCACATCCATGGCACTGCCAGGAAAACATGGCCTTGGGGTCATGATGAAATGAAGGATGAGGCCAGAAGATCCATTGTTGGTGACTCAGAAAGATCAAAATGTGTGTGTGTGCCGTATAGACCTCAAAGACAGATAACAGGCTTCTGAGACACTCAGGGCACATCTCAGACGTCATCTGCTAGACACAGAGGCTTCTAAGAACCTTAAAGGCATCATCTCAAAGCTCCCTGATGCTCACCCCAAAGGAGGGTGTGGCCTATCTTGGCAAATACTTCTGGGTGTGGCTTTGTCTCATGGAGGGAACACCAATAATAATAATCAGAGAAAACCTATACCATTTTTTAAGAGCATTCTGTTGGAAAAAGACCAAATCAAAACAAACAAAACAACCACCTACTTAGACTTAAAGGGACAGAGTTAGTTCAAAAGGAGAAGAGCTCTTACAGCCCCCAACCTTCTATAGGCATGAGTCAGTCTGAGAAATCAGCTGAGCTGTTAAAAATTCTATTTCTTATGGAAAGGGAAGATGGCTCTGAGTGCAGACCGAGAGCCCAGAGCCCAGAGCCTAGAGCCACAGAGAATCACTTGTAGGGCAGAGGACTGGACTCAACAAAATTTCTAGAGCCCACTGACAATTAGATGTTTCCTGTGCTTTCTCTTTTCAAAGAGAAGTGTCCTGTGCCATTATCTTGTTGTGTTCCTGTCTTAACATTGTATATTGGGTGTGTATGAGAAAATAACTTGTCTCTAATTCACAAGTCTTCAGATTGAGAGATTGTACTCTGGGAGCTGCACTTAGGAGCTTCAGCAGAGGGACTGACCCCAAGGAGCCCCATTTATATCTGGACCCAATTTAGATAATGAGATCACAATAGAGTGAGATTTTGGAGGTTGTGACAGCATTTTGATGCAAGGAGGGAAAGGAATCATTGGAGGTTAGAGGAAGACTGTAAGAATGAGTTTCCAACGATGGCCCCAAACTACACTTCTAAGCATTCATGCCTAGCATGGCCATTCCCCACCCTCAGTCTAGGCTGCCCCTGCGGTGCCCCATGGCTCCCAGGACTGGGTCAGAGGGACCCTTGCAGGTCCTGCTTCAGCCTCAGAACACTCACTCTTGAAACACTCCCTTTCAAAATCCAGCTGCCGTGCTGTAAAAAGCGCAGGCCATATGGAAAAGCCACATATAAGCGCACTGATGGACAGCCCCATCTAATTTCACAGTGAACAGCCAGAATCAGCTGCCAGCCATGTGAACAAGCTGTCTTCTATGTCAGCCTAGTCAAGTCTTCAGAAAAATCCAGGTATTACTACCAATTGTCAGCAACTCCATGAGAGGCCTGAAGCAAGAACTATGGAGGAGAACACGGTCAACCCACAGGACTGTGAGGATAAAAATCGTTGCTTTCACATCACTACATTTTTTTAATTAAGGTATCATTGATATACAATATAAAGGTTTCACATAAGCAACATTGTGGTTTCAACATTCACCCATATTATCAAGGCCCCCCCAACCCCATTGCAGCCACTGTCCATCAGCCTAGTAAAATGCTATAGAGTCACTACTTGCCTTCTCCGTGCTGTGCTGCCTTCCCCGTGACCTACCTATATTGTGATTACTGATTATAATGCCTCTTAATCCCCTGCTCTCTCCCTCCCTACCCACCCTCTCCAACCCCTTTCCCTTTGGTAACCACTGATTACTTCTTGGAGTCTGTGAGTCTGCTGCTGTTTTGTTCCTTCAGTTTTGTTTTGTTGTTATACTCCACAAATGAATGAAATCATTTGGTACTTGTCGTTCTCTGCCTGGCTTATTAAATCACTACATTTCATGGAGGTTTGTTAACAATAATAGATAAATAGAATATTGTCAAACACTTTTCCAATATGACTGAAGCTGATTTATACTCCTACCAGCAAAGTACAACAATAATATATGTTGGCAAGGATGTGAATCAACTGTAATTCTTATATTCTGCTGGTGAGAGATTCTGGTAGATGTATAGTGTTTTTTTTAATATGACAGCTTTATTTACATATAATTACATACCATACAGTTCACTCACTTAAAATGCTCAGTCCAGTGGTTTATAGTTTATTCACAGAGTTGTGTAAGCATGATCACAATCAATTGGGGAACATTTTTGTCACCTCTCCAAAAAAGAAATAACATACCATTAGCAGTAATTTCTCATTTCCCTCCAACTCTTCCAGCTGTAGGAAACCACCAACCTACTCTAGATTTGCAGTCTGGACATTTCATATAAATAGAATCATAAAATATGTAGTCTTTTACAAGTAGTTTCTTTCACTTACCTTAATATTTTCAATGTTTATCCATGTTGAAGCACATATCAGCCCTTGCAGCTTCCTCACTTGTGGCACCCCCAGGATGTTCTCTGTCAGGACAGACCTCTCACTACAGGGCTGTCTCAGACCCCTGGCTCTGGGCAGCCCCACACTCGTGCCCCGGAGTCCTGGGCCCAAGGCGAATTGAGCTCTGACTCTCAGCCTCCAGGGGGCCCTGAGGAGGGGACTGTAGCCCTTTCTGGAGAGCAGCATTGGCCACCATGGGTGGGTCCCTGGCAGGTGTGCCTAGCTCACCCAGCTGTGACAGTCACTCCAGTGCTAACCCCCTTCATGAAGGCCATAGAGGTGCCCTGAGTTCCAGGCCCTGGCTCCAGCTTGCTCATGAGGACCCTGCCCCCCAGGTCCACCCAGCAGCCCAACACCCAGAGCAGGTTCCACAGGCATCTGGCCCTTGGCAAGGTTCTTCCTCTCAGAAACATGGGGCTTTATTTTTCTGATTAAAGAAAGTAAAAAGTAAAAAAAAAAAAATCAGTCTTCAGAAGCTCTCTTACCTTCACCTAAAAAAAGAAAAAAAAATTTAGAATTTGGAAAATGCAAGAAATCGAATTCCATCCCCCAACAGCCCCTCAAAGAAGCATAGCCCCACTAACATCCATTTTAGGATCTCTGACCTCCAGAATTAAAATATAATAAACTTATGTTGCTTGTAGACACTAAGTTTGTGGTAATGTGTTACAGCAGCAATAAGAAACTAACATATATGGATATACCACATCATGCATATGCATTATGTATATATATATATATATATACACACACACATAAACACGTGTATATATCCATATGTGTGTATATATTCACACACACACACACATATATATATCCGTATATGTATATATATTCATATATATATATCCATTAGTTGATGGACATTTGGGTAGTTACCACTTTCTGGCGAATAATGTTGCTGTGAACATTTTTTGACACATTTTTGTGTGGACAAGTGTTTTCATTTCTTTTGGGTATATAGTTAGAATTTAAATTGCTGTGCTATACGAGTCTATGTTTATACTTTTGAGGAACTGTCAGACTGTTTTCCAAAGCAATTATATCATTGTATATCCCCACCAGCAGTGTCTGAGAGTGCCAATTTCTCTACAGGTTATCAACATTTATGATTATCTGTCTTGTTTATTGTAGCCATTTTAGTGGGATAAAATGAAGCCATCTCATTGGGGTTTTTTATTTGTACCTCACTGATGGTTAATGATGTCGAGAAACTTTTCATGTGCTTATTGTTCACTTGTGTGTCTTTGGAGAGATGTCTATTCAGTATTTTGCCCATTATTTTTTTTCAAAAAACCATTTAGTATGGAAAAAATTAGAAATAACCTGAAAGTTCCACAGTGAGAATTGATTGTGTCATTATATAACAATAATAAGCCTCCACTACAGGTTGTTCTATATTTTTATATTTATAATGACTTATATTTAGAGTTTTGTCAAACAGGTTACAAGAGAAAATGGTTTCATTTTTATAAACACACATGTCCTGCCGATATCCATAGGATAATAGTCTTGAAGGTGTATTACTTTTTTTCAGTGTTTCTAATTTATCTGATAAATGCATTACTTGTATTCAGAAAAATAAGAGTTGTTTTTAAACATGTAGGCTGCATTATAAAATTAAAAATTGGTGTTTCCTACATTAGCTTTCTTTAAATATATGAAATGGGCTTTCAGATTTCTCTAAATAACTGGAGCCTCGTTGCCCTCTGTATAATTAGGTTCCCAGTTCTTCATATTCCTAAAACATAATGGTCCTGAGATATGAGCCAAACCACCAACAGAGAGAAAAAGCTGAAATGCAAACCTAAGTACATAAAGAAATCCCAGTATCAGATATTTCCCCTCATTCCAGACAGAAAACAATACACCATCAGAATTACAACTCCTCTATCATCTCGATTTTCTAGATTTTCTTCAGTGTCCGTCTGCCAAATGTAAAAGACCACTTGGAAACTCCGCCGTGTCATTGCAATAAGGAAAACCTTGCTCAGCTCTGATGACAGCTGATCACTGCAGTGTTCCCCTGGGGTTTCATTCTTTGAACCCAGTACCCAAAACTCTCAAGATGATCTGTTCCACTCAACTGACTGCCTTTCTGTGTCTGAAGCCAGCAGGGCTTCTATTTCCACCACACCCCACTCCATTCCTTTCCTGTCTTCTTCGTCTTCTTTTTTAAAACAAGAGCTAAAAGTCCTTCTGCTTTACTGTTTGTTCATAAAAAGATGGTGTGTACCTCTGAATATATCACAAAAGTGAAGCAGGGCTATGAAAGAAGTCAAATGGCTTAGGAAAATGATGAAGGCATGCTTTAGGATCCTTTGTTTTTAAGAAGCTTCAATGAAGTATTCTAAAGCATATTGGCAACTGGCTTACTTAAACTGCCTCAGTTTACTCATCTGTAAAGTAAAAGTAATCCTGCCTTCCTGAAGGGCTGCAGTAAGGATTCGAAATCTGATGTGGAATTTAGTACATGAGTAATACAGGAGCTTTTCAAGGCATCTATGGGAAAAAAAGTCCAGATTCTTCCTTTTTGCTTCTCCTTCCTGCTGAAAAGTCCAATAGTGGTCAGTCAAGAGATTGGGGATGGGGGTGGGAGTGGGGGTGGTGATTATTGGTGGGAGATGGTGCCAGAGGCAGCGTCAGATCAGAGAAATGCAGTCCCCCTACCCCACCTTTCCTTAGTCCTTCCTCATCTTGTCTCTTCTCACACCTCCAGGATAAGCAAATATGATTTTTTTTTAAAAGGCTGTCTAGGGAAGTCCTTGCACCAGGTTCTCAACTTCAGATGCCTTCAGGAACCAAGCAGATAGAGTCTAGCTGGGCCACAAAGAACAGGGCATGGTGAGGATTGTGGCAAACAGGATTGATCCAGCCACACCCAGTGCAGCTCAAATTTAATTTTTTAAATGAAAAAATAAATAAGAAACATGCAATCTGAATCTGGCCTGTGGGGTTGCCACTTTGCAATTTGACTTGCTCCCCATCCACTACATCTAATTGGCCACTAATTCTTGGAAATTCTGTTTTGAAGGTGCTCTAAAATCTGCTATCTTTGCTCTTCCCCATTTGCTTCTGCTTTAATTTCTTCCTCCAGTCTGGCTCAACTACAGCCCACCTCCATACTGCTCTCAGAGGGTCTTCCTCGTGTATGATCTAATCTCCTCACTACATGCTGAAGACTTTTGGTGGTTCCCACAGCTGACCTTGTTTGGACTCTTTTCTCTCAGTGCCAGTGCCTTCCACCATGCAGTTTATTTCCTCACCTTTACTCTTTAGCCTTTCCCTCCAAGCACTGGGGCCATGTTATGCTCAAGTGTGTAGACTCTGCCCATTTTTTAATAGGGTTGCTTTGTTATATTCAGTTGTAAGTGTTCTCTACATATTCTGAACACAAATCCCTTACTAAATATGTGAATTGCAAATATTTTCTTGAATAAATGTTTCCTCATTTGTTGCCTGATTTTAGGACCATTTCTAGAGATTTAAAATGTTTATTTGTTTTTTAAAAAAATAATTGTCATCATTCCTGGTTGTTTCTTCAGGAAGTGGGTCTGTAGAGCTTCTCATGTCTGCTACTCTGGAAGGGTATCTCCCTATAATGTTCATTTAAATTTGGATTTCCTCAACAACTAATGATTTTGAACAGTTTTTCAAAGGCTTAATCAGGTTTTTGCTCTTCTTTTTGTTGTTATTGTCTTGTTTTGTTTTTTTCTTTTTGTTTAGTAGGAATTCTTTAAAGAGTCTAGAAGTGACTATAGTGTTGAATATATGTATTAACAATATTTTCTTCTAGTCTGTGGCTTGCCTGTTCTCTTAATGGTGACTTTAATCACAGAGGTTCTTAATGTAGTAAAGTCCAATTATAAATTTTTTCTTTAATAGTTAGTGGTTTTGTGTATCATGTTTAAGAAACATTTGCCTTGTCAAAGATCATGGAGATATTTTCCTATATTTCTCCTAGAAACATTTTTTTTCAATTTAATTCTATGATTCATCTTGAGTTTTTTCTTTGTATGTGGTATAAGGTAAGATCATTTCCCCCCAATATGGATACAGTTCACTTAGCACCAATCACTAAAAAGACTGTCTTTTTCTTAGTGAATTACATGAATCAAGTGACCATTTAAACATGGGTCTTTTATTCTGTTCCATTGGCCTATATATGTAGCATTAGACTCAGGTCACAGTCTTAATTAGTGATGTTTTATGGTAAATCTTGAAATGTAGTCATTTAAGTTTTAGAGCTTTGTTCTTACGGTTTCCTTGGCTATTCTGCTGCTTTGCATTTCCATTTAAATGCTAGTCAATTTACACACACACACACACACACACACACACACAAACACACATATGCCTGTCGGGATTTTGATCACACTGAATTGACTGCATGGGTCAATGAGGAACATTTTGATATTTAAAAAATATTGAGTCTTCTGGTCCATGGACATGGCATATTTCCCCACTTACTTAGGTCTTCTTTAGCTAGTCTCAATACTACTTTGTAGTTTTCCGTGCCCTGCACATCTTTTACTAGATTTATTTCTGGAGACTTAATTTGTTCATATTATTGTAAATGGTATTGTTTCTTTAATTTTATTTTCAATTAGTTGTTGCTAGATATAGAATTACAATTTATCTCATGTATTGACCGCATAACCCAGCAGCCATACTCAATTTGCATATTCATTCTAATCATTTACAGATTTTCTTGGATTTTCTATGTGTATAGTTATCCTAAATTTCATATCTGCCACTATCAATGTATATCTTTCTTCAATCATTTCTTACACAGTAGACCTCTACTTTTTTGTACTCTGTTAAAATGCTGATCATCTCCTTGTTGATGTACATTTCTTCTAATGGTTAAACAAGCAAACACAAAAGATTCAACTTGGTTCACTGGAGTATTAGGGTACTTTGTTGCCATGTCTAATTGAATCCAGAATATAACAATATTATATTACAACGCTATTAAAAAAAAGCTAAAAATGACTTAGACAAGAGTTTATTTTGTTCAACCAAAGGCTTCCTGTATACATCAAAGCTCCAGGTATCTCTCCCCTGGCTTGGGCTTCCTGATTCCCACATTATCTTTCCTAATCTATTTCCTGTAAAAGCATCTTTAGTCATAGCTTTATCTGCCATTTCAAAGAAAGGTTTGTGTTTTCTCACTCCATTCCTCTCCTTTTCCTGAAATGCAATACGTATTAGCTGCTTCCTCTAGTGTGCGCTAATATTAACAAGTTCAATTTTTCCAATAATTTTCACAGTGATATAATCTCTGATTGCCACTAAGAGTCTTTCCTTGTTTAGGCCAAAGGATTTAATTAATTTTAATCCTTTACCGTAATAATTAGCTTGATAGCTTTGTATGTAAGCTATTCTGAAGGTCAAGTTAGAGGAAATATTTTGTAATGTGTGTTATCAGCAAAATTCAGATAATATCATTTTCACATAGACTTTGTCACAGTTATGGTTTAAAAATTACGCTTGTGAAGAATTGCAAAAGGGATATATATGTTCTTCTAGTTGGAATGCCAGCTCAGTAATATTAAGATTATATTGCCAGAGAGCTAGAATTCAAATCAAGGACAATACTTGCTCTGTGGCTTGTGTTAAGTTAGTGTTTAGTAAATTCATCTTGATTGATTTGATAAAAGATGTCATCCCAGAATCAGCCAAACGTTCTTCATAAATTCAAGGGGATCCTCTTTTCTGCTATGTCTTCAGAAGAACTTCTAAATTCCCTGGATTCTTTCAATGTGAGAGAAGATGATGTGTTTCTGGTTTCCTATCCAAAATCAGGTAAAGTTTATTTTAATATATTTTTAAAGTGTAGAACTATGGTAATAATAGGAAATATAATAATTTTTATAAAACATCATTTTTTGAGAATTTTCCCACAGGAAATTTAAATATCCTAAGTGGTTATTTTAATGAAGAAGTTTGACATTAGAGAGCTGAAAAATGTTTTGAGAAAATTCAACTGGAGAAATGAGAGCTTTACTACACTCTTGTTTCTATTTTATTCATGAGGACATATGAATATACATATATAATATAAATATTCTATCATGAAATGATATATATATATAATAAGCATAATATCTATATCATTATAACATTTTATTCATACTTTATATCAGGCACAGTGATAAATGGTGTTTATTCAATGCATACTTGGTGATTAGTTTATAAATAAATAATTTTTTTTCTTCTGGGCTAATAAGGAACTGTAAATATTTTTATTGTTAAAGTGTATGCCTTAATATTCAAAGTTTATTCCCATATACAGAATATACACTCTTGAAAGGACCATTATTATGAATAATGTCATTTGGGAATAATCAAAATAAAATGTACATTATTTTTGTTTTTGAGAGATAACCAGGGTATATAATATCCAACTGCCTGTTGCTATTTCCAGAATAGTGGACATTTGTGGATGGGCATATTCCTGCAAGCATGGGTTCAGCAACTGAGAGCTAAACCTCTTTGAGTTGTGTGTGTATTGTAGTCCCCTTATCTATTTTAAGTGAGGCCCAATAAGCCCTTCCTACTGGAAGGGGCAGAGTTCACATAAGGCCAGATCTTCCAGGGTGCTTTTTTGAGAATAAATATAAGCCATATGTGTATCTCTTTTACTGGAAAATATTGCTTCAAATGGGGATTAAATAATCGCCTCCAGATACCTCTCTATTCTCTCTTACGTAATAGGTTGCTCTGTGAATAAACGTATCTTACTTTAAATTGATATGTTAGTTTAGAAGGTAATTTATGGTATGTTTAAAATTCTTGGAACAGGAGGCTAATTTATACCATATGTAACCAACTGTACAAATGAGTGGCTATAAATTGACATCTCCCACCAGCTGCCAGGAAGTCCCCTTCAACAGCACAAAACTGTATTCTTGCTTCTTCATTGAATAAATCAATATATTTCATTAAAATAATACAAATATCACTACTATATGAGTTATGTTTATATGAATGTTATAAATATTTTACATCATAATTTAAAACGGTATTAGATTTAAAATATATAATGCAAATAAGAGTACTGTTTAATACCTAAATGTTTATTCAACTACACATTTGTTACTATTGTATCTCACTGGAATTACGATGAGAAAAATGGACACTAGGTCTGATTTAAACTCTTCAGGGACGCTGATCTCAAATTAGCAAAACATCCTCCCCATCCAAACTTCTACTTCTGTGCTCCACTTTACTATTGTCTGCAACATTGCAGCTTATCCGCTCCCCTTTACTATTGTCTGCAACATTGTAGCTTATCCACATTTACTTTTTATAAACATGAAGTGGTCTTCCTTCCAGACTCCCTGGTAGCAGGCTTGCATCTCTGTGATGTTTGAAATAGTATTTGTTCATTGTCCCAATGCTTCGTTTCACAGCTAGTTTGTAACTGCGCACAAATAAAAATGAGATTCAGGGGAAAATGAGGACACAGACATAAATACAGGCAATACCAACTATACTCTGGTGTGCGCAACCTGGGCAGGATAGAAAGGGTGAGATGAGCAATTATGCCAGGGCACTGGGGACTCAGAAGACAGTTTAGAAAAGAGCAAACTGTATGGGAAGATCTGTGTGTTTGTGACTTGGGGAAGGTGCTAAAGGAATGGTAGCATAGAAGAGCATTTCAAGCTGAGAAAACAGCATATGCAGTAATTCTCTTTATTCACGCTCCATAAAATGTGATTCTTCTTATAAAATGAATTAATGTCTCAAGGGTTTCAACAGGTTTCAGTGGGTGTCAAGAGGTAATAATAACTACATATAATAAAATCAAAACATTCATTGCTTTTATAACCTCATGCTAATGATCTATATTCATTTCTTCAAAAATTGTCATCTAATTAAAAAGTGGGCTTCATTGTGTTTTTCTGTGAAGGCACTCACTGGATTGCAGAGGTCATCAAGAACATTCCCAATGCTGAAATTACTCTAACATCTCCTATCGAATTGGGAGACATTTCTAAATTTGAAGAGCTAAATGTGTATCATAAGAGAAGAGTTATTCCAACCCATTTGAGCTACAACATGCTACCAGTGAATATCAAATACAAACAATGCAAGGTAAGTTCATTGGTTAAGGGCAGAGGATGGGAGCATCACACACCTGGCCTTGGATACTTGATCTGCCCCTTTCAAGCTGTGTGACCTTGGGAAATTGCTGATGCTCTCTGGGCCTTGGTTTCCTTATTGGATACAGAAATAGAGTATCCATCTCATACAGCATACTGAAAATTAAATAAGAAAATGCATATATAGGACTCACTATAGTATCCAGCTCATAAGAGTTATTTTAATAGTCTTTTAGTAATGAAAGAAATGTATTACATTGGCATGTCAATATTAATACACTGGACACCTTTTATTCTATCCTGAATCTGGTTTTAGTCTTTTTACTTTTAAACATTGATGCCTAGGGAAAGAAAAATTGCCCTGATTTTATTTTAATTATTTTATCTATTATTTTGCAAAGAATTCTATAGGAAAAGAGGAAAAAAATAAATGCATGTGAAACGCTAAAGAACAGGTACCTGAAGCTATTTTTAAAGCACACACATTATTACATTAAAAGTTAATTGGAATTGAAAAGAATATTTTCTATTTTCATATTATTTTTACTCACATGGAGGAGTGCTTATGGAATAAGGTTAAGTACAAAGCATGTCTTGAATCCATATGTACTGAATAATTGCCATTCAATTAAATAAACATTTATACCCATTCAAAAAAAGGACTAGATATAAATTATCAAAATGCCGATTGGTTTTCTATGGTATGGCATTAGGACTGGATTTTATTTTCTTTGCAGATGTCTGTATAAGGAGCATTTTAAAATTCTGTTTTGATCAGAAAAAAAGGAATAATACTTGGAAAACAAAGGCAAGATACATGTGTCTCTTGTAACAAGTTCCCAGTAATGATACAGCTTTAAACAATGTCAGTCATATTCTAAAAATAAAAACAAAGATAACCATCAGTCAAATGTGCATAAATCGAAGCAGATCTTCTATGACCACTATGTCTCCACACACACCATCTACACTTCTGCCCAAGTAAATGTAAACACATTCAACCAGAGGCAAAGGTCATAGAATTTTGCCTGTGTCCCCAGAAAATCTATCAGAACAAGTGAAGGTGTGCTAACTTGATCACACCTTCACTCAACCAAGTATTTTCATTGCAAACAGACTTGTTTCTAAGACAGAGAGAGATTTGGGGAGAAAGGAGTCTAGCAAATTTAATAACCCTTACTCAGGGCAGTAACAATAAAGACAGATGGCTTCCAGAGATTAAGGTGTGTTTTATAAACACATTGTAACAATAAGAATATCTACTTTTTCTTTTATAAAGAGACTAAAGCTCAGAGAGGTTAAGGTGCTTTTTGTAACCACCACACTAAAGGTACAGCCTTGAGGTGCAATCCTTTCCTTGTGACTCCTAATGGGAAGTGAGAGTCCCTGGTTGCCCCGTCTCACAGGGTAATGACATCTGCTGTTGATGGCCTGGCCCTGAGAGCTTAGGGGCTGGACAAGCCTTACCTGCTTCAGGAGGGCCTGTCAGCCCTAAGTTCCTCTTTCAACCTTTCCCTGCCAGCTTTCAACCCTACTTGGCCACCTATACTTTTCTTCCCAATCTTTGTCTCTCCTTTTCTATGTTTCCAAATTCTCTTATGTGAAATTCATGTTTTCAGCTCATTTCATAATATTTAGTTAATGGTTTATTTTTTTTCCAGAGTACTATTTTGCCTTCTCTTCATATCCCTCAATCTCTCCCTAATACATTTTATCTTAGAATGGATATTTTTATTGCATTTTTAAATAGCGTAATTGACATAATAACATTATGTTAGTACGGATGTACAACATAATGATTGGATAGTTGTATATATTGTAAAATGATCACCACAGTAAGTCTACTTAGCATTTGTCACCATACATAGTTACAAATTACATTCTTGTAACCTCTTTTGGTAAAGTGTGTATTAATGGTTCATCCTGACTTTCCCACTAGATAGTACTGACCTATAACTCTGAGGGTCTCCAAAGGCCCTAGAATACTCTTTTCTCTACCAAAAACAATTCTCTAACTAGATGGCTAAAGCTGAACATTCTATCATTTTATCCTTTTTTGTTAAGGAAGTGATTTTTAAACTGTGCTCTCTGAGGCTTGGGGTTCTGTGAATCTGCTCAGGAAGCTGAGAGCAGGTAGAGAAAGCCTGAGGTGTTGGGTTACTCCACAAGGCTCTCTGGGGATGGAGGGAGGATAACGGGAGAGCTCAGGGGGCCCTTCATTCCTGTGCCGAGTGGTCTTTACGCATGTCTCTACTAAAGAGAAGCAGGGGCTATTCATGTGGGGCACACACAGCTCCTGGAATATGAACACCGTATGGAAAGATATTTATGTATGAAAATGACTCAGTCAAAACTTTCTTGCCTAGGTAAAATGCATCTACCTGATTGTCAACTTAAAAAAGTGAGTTAAACATCTGGTACCCATGCAATGTTGCCTTTGATTGAAAACAGTCCTATTAATATCCAGCTTCTTGCACTGATTTCCTGAGGTTTTTACATGCTCCTAGGGCACTGTATACGTCCCTATTAAACCCTCATTACATGGCATGGTCAAGACCGTCTTTAATTATCCACTTCTTTCACCTAACTGTAAGCTTTGAGAGGGCTGGAGCCATTGCTGTCTTGCCCATCATTATTTTCCTTGAACCTGGAATGTTGCCAGGCATACAGTAGGTACTCAATAAATACTTACCGAATTGAATTAAATTGTAGTTGCAGTGTTCATATAAATTGGGAGGGTATCTCAGATCCCCTACTCTTTGGGGGATAAAATTGTAGAAACAGGAAATTCCAGAACATCATTCTTCCTTATAAGTAAGAAGAGACAATTTTAAGAAATCTTACTGTATGTGAATCATGTTTTATAATAAATGGGTATTGAAAAGGTGATCTTGCCCTAGAAGTGAGGAGGGTTTTCTCATGCCTGCCCCTAAAAAAGGTAGGATCAAATTTAGCGCACGGATTGAAAAAGCATGGTCGCTGGGCTGGTAGCTTCAACAATCACAAGAGAATTTGTTGGAAACACAGGAGGCCCGTCCTCAGGAGAATCTTCATTTGAATGCGATCCCCTCATGATCCCCATGCACATTCAGTTTTGAGAAACGCTGGCCTATGTCTGTGTTAATAACCAGCTCAGCTGCCTCAAACCCATGGTTTGCCCAGGTATGTTAGTTTGGTTGCTACTTTCTTTTAGGAAATGTTTGGTCCTGGGGCTCTTTTCCATCCAAACTAAATTTATTCTCTTTGAAACAGGTTATCTACATCATTAGGCATCCAAAAGATACAGCCGTTTCTCTGTTCCACTACTACAGAGACAACCCTAATCTCCCTGGTGCAGAAACCTGGGCTGCGTTTTTAGAGCTGTTCCTGAGAGGAGACGGTAAATATGTCAATGATTGTTCTTCATAATATACAAGGAACCTTTCTGCTCAAAATGAAAGCATTTTGCAAAAGTTTAAGGTGATTCTTAACTTTCAGAAATACCTTTGCATAGATGACTCTGTGCTTCTAAGCTGTTCTTTCTCACTTTGCTTCTTCCCAGGCTTTCCGACCAGGGTGGGGGTAGTACAGATGAGCAGCTGAAGTGTGGTGAGATGCAGCTAAAGCCTGGGCCGGCAGCCCGACACATGCCTTATATATACCTGTAGGGAAAATGAAACGGTGCAAACAAACAATGCACACACAAAAAATGAAAAATTTCCCAAATACACCAAGTGTGAAAGAATTAGGCATCTTGATGCTTGGTTTTATAAAAATAACAAAGTAATTTATCCTGAAAACACCATGACACGTGGTTAGATGAAGCTGTACAGTACACGTTGGTCCTGCTACCATGCATGATCTTTGCATTTATTCCATTTTTCCTGACTCAGTGATGTCTGGAACACTTTTAAAAAATTGCGAATCCCCAAGCCTTCCATGAAACAAAAATACTATTCCAAGACAATACAGAATTTAGAAGAGACATGATTTAGTAATGGGGTATTCCCAGAGAATCCGATCTCTCACTAGAGTACATCTTAGTTGCTGGTTCACTATTTTACTTGCAAATTACTGTTTTCACTTGTTATTTTAAAATAAGCCACAGCAAGTGTAATCTTAATGTGAGGACATTGGGAGCTCAGGATTTAACCAGCAACAGGATTTAATACTTTGTTTTGCTATTTTCGCTGTGGAAGAATATGCTGTGCTCACATTTTTTTCAACTCCTCTTTCTGTTCTCCTCCTTATTTAATGACGCACATTTAGCGGAATCATAAAGTTTGAGGAATGACAGGTACATTAAAGTCATGTGGTTGAAACACTAACCTGTTTAAATCACTTTTACAACATCCCCAAAATAGTAGAGGCTAAGCTTGAACTGTCAAACCTCGGCAACAGGTTCCCACCCCCAGCTCCTGCCCCAGAGCAACACATTCCTTCTTGGTACTGCTAACATGTTACAAAAAAAAACCTTACTATGTGACACAGACACTTAGTTAAATGCTCTGCAAACATGATCTCATTTCCTTCTCATGAGAACACGCAAGGTGGATGTTATTATCCTCATTTTACAGGTGAGCAAAATGCAGACCTTGAGAGGCCAAATAACTTGTGCACAGATGTGTAACTAACAAGGAGCAGAGCTGAGATTTACATTCAGGTGTCAGCTCCCAAATCTTTGCTCTTACCACATTGTGTCATAACACGCCCAGCAAAAAACTGTGCCCCTGATCATTAATTCCTTTTCCACATGAAAGCCTTCTAAATATTTGAAGAAAGTTAGCATGTCTCACTCTGCCTCAATTCCATTTTTGGAATAAGCAGACTTTAAATGTACAAATTATTTTTTTAAAAACAAATCTTGAGTCTGCTTTTCCTCAAGAAAAGAAAAACTGCATTCATCTCCAGTTATTATGCACTGTGGTTTGCCACCCCTCTCTCCACGCTCCATGAGCTCTAATTTGGCTTCATTTCTATTACTATGCAGTGACCAGAAGGCAAAGATCCTCTGGGGGGCGGGGAGGGGGACCATGGCAGGGGGCAGGCAGGCCTCTTACTGCTCCTCTTCGAGACATTATTCATGAGTGAGCTGCTAAAAGGCCACCCAAGGCCATCCGCAGGGACGCAAACTAGCTGTCCTGGAGTTTCTGCCTTTGTGACCCACCACACTGTCAGGAGTCGCAGCAGAACATCTGGGAAGGGCCCAGTGTGGTTGGAAGAAAAATTCCAGATGATTTTGTTCACCTTCTTAAGTGGGTTAATAGATCTGTAATAGTGAAAGGATTTGATCTGTAAGTATTCTGCGACCAGGTAATCCAGCCTGGGGATGCTTGTCTACACCAGGAATAGTCACCTAATGACTAAAGCTTTTTGTATTTACTTGGGTGGGAACAATACCTTCAGTTTTTATCCTTTATAGGCTAGGGTGGTTTGTTTTCCTGTGTGTGCGTGATATGTATGTGGCTGTGTTTAGGGGTGTTCTTCAGTGGTTTTTTTGAGAGGAGGATTATTTCTCTTGCAAATGACAATATGATACAGTAGAAAGAACAGGACAGAGGAACTGATTCCATGTCCTGACCTTACAATTTACTCCTGTGTGGCTTTGGATAAGTAGGTTAACCATCTGAGGTCCAGGCCCCTAATATTAAATAGGACTAATTAAACTATCTATTTTGTAGAATTATTTAGAGGTTCAAATTAGGTAATGGGTAAAATTTGCTGTAGAAATTTATGTACTTTTTCTATTAGACATGGACTTATAAAGCACAAAGAATTCTAAATAGTTTCACATTAGGTTGGAACTGTTACAAGTAGATATTTATCTAGAAATATTATTGTACAACTGAGGCATCGTGATATCTGTACCCATCTCCAAACCACAGACGTAAAGACACATTATGTGACAAGACAGTGTAATAAACAGCTACACATTTATCTAATCATCTAATTTATCTTTCAGAGAGTTTAAAAATACATTTTAGGTTTTCAAATGAAATAACTATAAATTGTGTTGTGGAAATAACAGATTAATATCAATGAAATAATATCTTAAGCATTTTACTCTTTTTTTCCTATAGCGTCTCTCAACTTTTACAGAACTCCATTTCCTAGGCCACATCACCAAAGCAAGTTTTGTTTTCTGCACAATTATCTACCATGAGAGTGCTTTCTAGAAACTAGAAATTAATATGCTTATTATAACTGGATATAGGAGCAGAGCCGAGGGTTTGCAGAAAGTGTGGGAGGTTTGAAATAGGTGACGTGAAGTCTAGGAAAATGTATCAGTGCAGGACAATTAGGGTTTCCAGGCAGCCTTGGGGCCCTTAAGACTGGAAAAATGTATTTGCAGTGGTATAAATAAAGGGTTGTGTAAATTTCTTCTGCAGAACTCAGCAGCAATGGGCAATAAGAAAAGAAGTTGAAGTGTTCTGACTCAATAATGGGTGTTTTCCAGGTGATTGAAATAAACAGTAAGGGGGCAGGAATTGAAGTATTGGCAAAAAAAAAAAAAAAAAAAAAACTGTGAGGGATTGAATAAGGGGAAGAAAGTGAAGATAGGACAGAAATGGTCCTAGTAGGCTTTTATAGAAGGTAAAGTTAACCTTAAAAATAAAGCTGTCAGTTATTTCACCAGCAAAAACGGGTTTGTTCAGGAATAGTGGAGAATTACAATTTGGGACATGCAAGCTACCACAAAACCACAGGCAAGTTGGGAGAACAAGAGAACCGATCTTTTATAGAAGAAAGTGGGGACTTAGGAGGGAATGTTATGGGGGCAAAAAAAAAATCCACAATAATGGATTTTTAGTAAACTGGGAGTTTGAAGTATAGTAGCTTCTCATTCGTTGGCTTGTGGCAGTGTCTCATTGGCTGGGCTGTTGCCAGGGGAGGAGTAAAACTTTCTTCCACTAGGTAGTAAAGCTGTAGGTCGCTAAAGCCATGTCATCTTGCAAGGTCGCTCTCTGTCCCATGCATTTGCAATTGAGGGACAAATTGTAGGGATGAGAGCTCCCCCTGCTGGCCTACTGATTCCATGCCAATGAGATTCCCCTTGATTAATTTTAACACTGTCCATTAAATCATTCCAGTTGGTGGCCAGGACCTGAGATGGCAGAAGATTGTGATCTAAAATCAGCCTTCAGTGACTGTAGGGGAGAGATCAAAAGGTTGATTTCTGACTGAGACAAGGATGGAAGAGTGGCTTATTCAAAGGACGTGAGTCTTAAAGGGTCCTGGACTCTACAGGAAGGAAGGGTTCTGAAAGTTGGCAGGAAGGAGTGAGATAGCTGATGTACTCTGCAGACCCTAAGACCCAGGCTTGGCTGGAAAAGGGACAGGAGGTGGTGGAATAATCCTGTATTATGTGAAGGATGTGGAGAACATCATTTTGCATCAAAGGAAGTTTTCAGTTCAGTCTGGAAGCTACACTTTCTTTAAAGCCATAGGTATACTAGTAACTTGGGCAAGTATTCTGATTAAAAAATTAACCAAAACTGTAATTTTCTGTATCAGTAAGGAAGGCAAAGGCAGTCTTTAGGGTTTTTTCTGATGTCTTTAGATTTTTTTTGGCTGGCTTAAGTCCTTTTGGAACAAGTAGAGTGTAAATTAAGTGGTCAATAATAGAATAGCTGGCTCTCAAACTATGATCAGGCTATGATCCAAAAGTTTATTCTTAAATCTATTTGAGGTATGTTGAAATTCATTTTCTACTGAAAAGCCATAATAGGCAAGGTCAACTCCAACTTACCACCAGATATGACACTGGGTCTCCATCCATGCCCTGCCTCCAGGCCACAGAGCTCGAGCTCCCCTGACAGCAGTGATGTTATCCACAGGGGCGGGGCTGTGGCTGCTGAGGGGAGGTGGCAAATTGAGTTGAGACCGTGAACAGAGTCTGGGGTGCTAGAGGTGAGTTCACTTCCTAAATTTGTGTGAGAGTATTCTTTGAAGATAAATCCCTCATCACAGATTTGGTAATTTGGGTAATTCTAAGATAAATTATTATGTAAGTCATTGAAATAGCAGTGAGATAACTGATAACTGAAGCCTGTAACAGGGCAGCATTTCTAAGCAACACTTCTTGTTATACGGCCTTTGGGCCCATGGGGTAAAATATTGGCCTGACTCTGTAATGATACTATGTAGTCCCGAAATTCTTGTTCTAATACATTATGGTTATTTTCTTGCCCTTTGCTTCCTCAGGAGGTGAAGCCATGAAAAATTGCCATTTGTTTGGAGTTAATCATACTTCAATTTATTCTAAGCTTTAATGTTCAAAATGTGTTTAGCACAATGTCTGGTAGACACTAATGACTTAATAAATGTTTACTAAATAAATCAATAGCCAGCAGATCTTCATGAAATTGCAAGTAGAATAGCTCTTATGATTGGGGCATTAGCTAGTATTAAGTTTTAGGATGATAAAGGATGCTTAGAAAGATGTCTCTATACTGTTTTAAATTTCTCTGTTTCATGCTTTAGATTGTTAAACTAGTCGGTTTTCTGTGGTTGCTTACTAAGTGTCACTGCTGTAAGGGTTATTTTGCATGAAAATATTTTACTTTTAAACACTGGGGATTTTAAAAAATCTGTCCAATTAGCAAAACAATGAAGAGGTAATAACTGTTAATAACTCCCTAAGACTGTATTTTTCAGCCTTGAACTAAGATAAGTGAATATATGTTTTTTAGAGGATGTTTATAAATATTTTACATTATGAATTTATAATTATGAAAAGCATGTCACCTTACAGGAAGAAAGTTATATATTCTCAATTTCTCCCAAGATCCAAAGTGATTATCAGAACCCAAGTATTGGGCAAATGTATATTTCTGTATTTCCATTGTCACTTCTGATAAAAAATATTTACTAGAAATAAGGAAAAGACACCACAATCTTATTAAAAGATATTGCCATTGTAGGGCCCAAGGGCAAGCTGCCCCCAAATGTACCACTTTGGCTTGCAGATTATATTGAGCTGAAAACAATCAAGACCTAAAAGAGTCAGAAAGAACCTTTGACCTCTGCCTCTACTTGCCTAAAAGAATTCAGATAGAAGACCTGCTCTAGGAGGAGAGTTATCATCCTAGATAACTATACTAGCAGGCATTTAGTAAAGTCGGGTTTATTAAATTCCTCTCCAAGATCCTGTTCTTTCTGTGTGGCCCAGCAAACATATGTTTGCCAAACATTTACTCTTTTTCATATTCCTTTGAATTGCCTTTCTCTTTGAGCTCCCAGACCCCTACCTCCCTTCTTAGTTCAGGATGACATATACATCTCTCATTTTGCCTGGCCGTCTTTGTGTGTGAGTGCCCCGAATGAATGGAATTAAGTCTTATTTTTTCTTGTCAGTCCGTCTCATATCACGTTGATTCTTAGACCAGCTAGAACTTTGAAGCGCACCGAACATTTTCCTCCCCAACACAATTCAGCTTCCTTTTCTCAATATTGTATTTTGTTGAAACCATTGTGAAAATGGAGCTTTTCTAGGGAAAACTCTTTCGCTCCTGAGTCTAGTATGTGTGTACCTTACTCTGACATGGGAAGAACGCAGGGAAGTAGAGCCATAATGTTTAATATTAACACAACAATTAACCTTTCTTACAGTTGTTTATGGATCCTGGTTTGATCATGTTTTAAGCTGGGAAGAGCACAAGCATGATAAAAATATTCTAATTATGTTCTATGAAGAAATGAAGAAAGTAAGTCCTTCCTAACATTTCAATGATCAAAATTTAAGTCAAAATAATTAACAGGAAATCAATCCATGAATTCTGTTTTTAGGTTTTAGGGAATGAATTTTGTGTTTTGATGAGTTATATTTTCTAAAAATATTTGTTTGCTTATTCCTCAGGACCTTTCTAAAAGCATAAAGAAAATTACTACTTTCCTCAGTATAAACGTGAGTGATGATGAAATTGATAAGATTGCTTGGAAAACATCATTCAGTGAAATGAAAAATAATGCAGCTGAAGAAAACAGTGATCCAAATCATACCATCTGTGCCCTCACATCTAATAGGAGCCTGGTATTTAGGAAAGGTAAGTCAGAAAGAGATGCGGCGCTTTGCCTGGAGCTTATATTTGGAAGCAATTTCATTTTATCATTTTTAACCTCTCATTTCACCATTTGTGCACCTCATACCTTGCACAAAGGATGGCACATTTCATCCCTCTGTAATTATTTGTTAAGTGAAATTCTTGGACTGAATTCTTTTAAGACATGGAGATTTTCATGTCCAGTTAGGAACCAATTGAGAGAAAGACACAGGCGTCAAACAGATGGAAATAATAAAGCTTTTTGAAGAATGTATCTCAGGTCTGCAGCCGAGGACATTTGCTAATAACTTACCCTGAATTTTATAAACATTCTCACTTAGTCACATCCAATCAAATGTAGTTCTGTCCCCCTAACAGAGGCAGCCACTTAGAGCATGGTGGAGAGTGGTACATAATACGTGTTTTCTTCAGGAAAGAGAAAGAGCTAATGAATGTGGACAGTGTATTTTCCCAAAGCCACCAATCAAATAATTCTCTGCAGAAGTAAGAGGTGGAGAGAGAATCTGGGACTCTTATCCAAAGATGTTTCTCTGCATGGAAACGTGAAGGAAATAAATATTTTCCATTAATTCTTTGTTTAACTTAGAAGCAAGTTGGGGGCATCTGGATAGAGAATTGTTCTGAAATCCATGGGGATTTTAATCCAGATCTGGAGGGAAAATATTTTCAAATTTATCAAAACTTACAAAGACAAAATTTTTTGCATTTTTGCACTCAGGTTTCTTGCTAGAAAACACATTTATTTCCATGTTTTGGCTCTACTGAATATGATTCCTCCTAAAGCAAACATTTACCAACCTGAATAGATCAGATATTGGCTTAACTTTGCAAATTATTTTGTCTTGGTGGTTCATTTTTTACTTCCTTATGGTCGCAAAACCAGGGCTGGGAGGGAGGAGAGAATTTATTTCAGCAAATATTTATTAATAAACTATGTTGTAAGAACTAAGATTCAATAGTTGAATAAAATACAGTCCCTCCCTTCAAAAGATCATAATCTAGACTATAATACAAGGTGATAACAGCTATACTAGTAGTATGAGCAAATATGAATAACAAGAATAAGGGAGAGAGAATTTTCTCCTAGGATGGTAGGTGAGGAGGTCACATTGGATATGGGACTGTAAACACGAGCAAGATTGCGCCAGGAAAATGATAGGGAAAAAAGGCATTCCAGCAAGTTAGCAAGAAGAAAGGCTTAGAACCACCATGGAACTGGATGGTATTTTCTAGATGGAGCACGCCAGCCAATTTGTTAGCCATGTTCGCTGGGAATAGCTCCTTGATTTTTTTTCTTCTTTTGCTTATGTGTATTTTCTGTAACCTACATATATAATTACTATATAATTTTTAAAAAGAATTTTTCTTAAAAAAATGTAAAAGAAAATGTGAAAGAATAAATCAGAAACCAAGCAAACAAAAATCAGGTCAAATGAAACGAGACAGTAATGGTTCAGGTGAACTGATACCAGAAACTGGGAGGGAGAACAGGAAAGACCAAAGAAGACTGATAAGTAACATTGATAACATTAACATGGGCCAGGCACTTAGACCTCAGGAAGTTGACCTTGTGCCCCAGTCAGAAGCGATGTCATTTCCTGACTCTGGGATCTTCCTTCTGGTACTACTTCCTTTCCTTCCCCTTGCAAACAAAAGAGTTTGACGTGACTTCTTCTTCAACTCATCTTTTGGACTAGAAGTCAAGGACATTAAAAATTTCTTAGGTTGCAATATATTTCTTTTCTGTAGGTGACATTGTCATCTGACATTCCATCAGACCACGGGTTTTCTTGCATACCCACTCTACAGTCATCACTAGATTGGGTATGGTGAGATTACACATGAACAAAACATCATAGTCCCTGACTTGAAGGAGTTATAAGCTGACTGGAAGGAAAAGATAATAGAAAACAATGTAAGACAGTCTATAATGGAGGTATAAAATGATGCATCACTGGCTCTTGCGCAGCAAGACCCCAGGGATGAGGACTGGGGCCAGAAGTGGCAGAAGACCATGGTGGGCAAATTCCAGAGTTGGGTGTGGCATAGTGTGTGGAATGGATGAGAGGTTGACGCATGGCCAAGACTGACAAGGTGGCCTGCAAGGTCAGGAGAGGCTGATGGACTGTATGAAGTATAATGTCTTATTTCGATCTCCAGATACCTTATATTGAAGGTGAGGACTGCATGCAAGTAACTTGGTGGTTCTATTTTCAGATCTCTGTTACCAATATGGTACAATAAATTTCCTTAAAATGGGACCAGTTGCCTACCCTGTGGCTTGTCATCAGCACAGCTACTGCTGTGGAGGTGCACAGACAGGGAAATAAATAAATGAAGCATTATCATGTCCACTTCACCTGCTTTATGTTTGGATTAAGTTTCATCCTGCTCTCATCATACTTATAATACCTAGGATGTTTATGTATTTTTAATTTGCTTTCTTTTTAAGGAATAACTTTTTGAGCTGCACAAATTAATATGCAACCATTACTGAGGAAGTTAGAAACAGCAGATAAGCAAATAGAACACAATGATCCCCCATCATCTTATCAGCAAGAGAGAAAAATTGGTCACATTTTAT
This sequence comes from Smutsia gigantea, assembly GCA_032199065.1. Taxonomy (NCBI): domain Eukaryota; kingdom Metazoa; phylum Chordata; class Mammalia; order Pholidota; family Manidae; genus Smutsia; species Smutsia gigantea. The sequence continues at coordinate 23,590 of JAVSCE010019622.1, forward strand.
TGTAAATCTGACAGGTTTCTTTTGAGACTACCGTACATTTAAATGGATTCTTGTCTGATACGTTTCGAACTTTTCCAGGAGCAGTGGGTGACTGGATAAACTACTTTACTTCAAAGCAGAAGAGAGTTTTTGATGAACTATTCAGTGAGAAAATGGAACACAGCGAACTGGCAAGACACGTTGAAGATTCCTCTTAATATAAATGGGAAATGAAGCCAATTTCCGTTTTATGCAATGCAGGGCTTGGGGAATACATAAATATTTTTCACCAATATGGAAAGCAGATATTTCTTTCAGTGAGAAATGGACACTTTATGAATGTACCAAAGGTGTCATGTGTGAAAGACTACTATTATCATGTTTGGTGATAGCAGAGAATTATTAATCAAAGGAAGTATACAATTTTTGAATGGCTGTATTACATATCTGCTTTCAAGCTATTCATAAGGCAAGGAGATTACTTCTATTCAGAGAAAACATCTTACTGTGGATGGTCTACAAACTGTACTAATATACAACAAAAGGTATTATCTAAAATAACATGTCTGAAAAGAATCTATTTTCTGCCTATCTGGACCATTATGACCTCCAGACAAACATTTTTATTTCAACATTCCCTGGTGTAAAAATGTTCTCCAGTGTCGTAACAATGACAAGCATCGTCTTACTAAGGTGGGAACGCCTAATAGGTAGATTATATCAAATGATCACAGTCCAGTATGTTAGAGAAAATGAAAAATGAAGAAATACTCTTTCATATTAAATTAACACTGGCATGGCATTCCAGAATTTTCTTTATCTTTAATAAAGTCGGTTAAATTACAAATTTTCTTATTTTCCAATTTTGAAAAGTATAATTTTCCTTGAAGTGTATTTTGAATATGTATTCTTTCTCCCAGTAGCATTTCTAGCATTAATCCAATCTCTATAATTTTCTCTCTCCTGTAATGAATATTATTCTGTAGCTTTAGCCTAGAGGATATTGTAATGAAATTTTAGTAAACTTATTTTAGAATTATTACCTAAGTTATGAGCATCTATAACACATTGTTTATGTCTGTGCCATAATATCTAACCCAAGGCTTAATAAGAAATCAGAATTGTGTATCATATATGACTCTGATATATGATATCAGAACCCAAAGAAAAGGGTTTAGTGAGTTAATTCAGCCAGACAGTTTGATTCTGTACCTCAGTATATTGTGAATCTTATTCTTAGTAAAAAATCTGTTGGGAATTCTCATCAAGTTTATCACAATTCAGTATTAGATCTTCATAAATCTTCTGGATGTACCTATTTGTTATGAATAAAATATATTCCTGTTGACTTCATGCAATTCAGATGTTTTTCCTTCAAAATGAACACTTTACTATGACATCTGCCTGCCCTAATAAATGAGGTGAGAGATTGAGAAAGGCAGTCAGGGGTGGTTTCCTGCTAGCTAGGGGGTTTCCACGCGGGAGTGAGGCTCTTGGACAGATACTCTTACAAGATCACTCTGACCGCTGGCTGGAGGGTCATCTTAGAAGTGGAGGTGGCAGGGATAAATGGCTTTTTCAGTGGTGTAGACGAGAGAAAATAGTGAATGAAAAAGGCAATCAGGTGTGGTCTTTAAGTCCTCATCTTCATGTTGGAGCTAAAATCACACTTGCCTCCCCGTGGTGTTGATGTGCAGAGTAACAATGCCTGCAGTGCAGTGTTTAAGGCACCAAGTCCTAGGAGGCTGGGTGGTCTCACAGCATGCAAATATCGTTAAGACTGAAAGAACTAACATCGGATTTTATTTGATGGCATTATAGTATTTTAGGTCTGTGAGGTAGCTGTGGAATCACTGAAACACAATTTTGATAGGAAACTGAAGATCAATCATCTAAAGGGGTAAGCCACAGCCCTAATTCCCAGATTATTGTCAGTCGGTCAAAACTAGTTTTTGAGCACCTTCTGTGTGCCAGGCTTACTGCCGACTGTAGGGATACCTGGCAAACTTGAAAGAGTCCCTTTTCTCAAGAGGCTTACATCCCAGTGGGGGTAGATTTTTTTTTTTTAAGGAAACATCTGAGAAATGCAGGCAGAGCTGCTGTATCTGGGGTGTTGGGCCGAGGACTCCAAGGCAGTGATGTAGGAGTTCCAGTACAAATAATGTGTGGGGCTCCGTGGGCTTGGAGGCACGGCAAGGGGTTTGGATTTTATGGTACGGGGCAGGGGGGCTGGTGGATTTTCCCCAGGGGAGTGAGACATTCTGACATGTCATCAGGTCACTGTGACCACTAGATGGGAGATGGACCTAGGGGCTAAGGGGGCAGGCATGGATGGGTGGCTATTCCAGTGGAGTAGGGAAGACAAGAGGGTCATGTGGGCCATGCTTGTAGCAGTGGAAATGGCGACGAATGGCCAGTTTCAGGATTTAATATGGATAGTGAGTCAGCTCATCTACTAATATGGAGTGAGAGATGAAACCTAGATTTTTGACTCACCAACCGGATATGAGAGGGTACCATTTATTTAGATGCCAAGGCTTGGCAGGAGAATTATTTTGGTGGTGGGGGGCGTTGGGCCATGGATCAAGACTTCTGCTGTGGTCGTGCAGCTTGGAATGTCTATCAGACGCCAGGGAACTGGTTGGAGGGAAGACTCTCTCCAGTGACTACACTGTGCTGTTCCTGGGGGCCCGGAGGGAAGGTTCAAGAAAGGGGGGAGGTGGGGAGGTTGAGCCAGTTTAGAAGACTTACAGAGCGTGATGTAAATGAGCGTCTATTTCTGGGGAGGTGCTGCAGACTAATTGCCCTTCTAGCCAAGCCCATGTGGGATTTTCTCTTTCCAAAGGAAAGTTCTGGATCTCTCCTCCTGAACTCTGCTTTTTCACTTCCTTGGAGCTGACAAAACAACTTACACATGCATTTCCTCATCCCAACTGTCTCCCACCACTCCCCTATTGATTCCCCATCACCTATTTTTCACTCTTTTTCCTCCTTCCCTTCTCTGCCCTACCTCCTCCTCTCTGTAGTTACTAAGTAACTGCTCACCCTAATGATTCTCCTAAGCTTCCATTAGGTAGCACTTTCTCACTTCCACATACTTGTTTCTGCCTTAAATGCATTTCACCCCATAACTGGTTTAACGCCAGCTCCAGGAGGCCTGCTCTGATTCTCCATGTCCCCAGCCCAAAGTGCTTTTCATTTTTCCCTGACTGGCCTTCCAGTGACCCACCACTTGTATATATATTTTTTTTGAATATTTTTTTATTAAAGTGTCATTGATTACAATCTTACATTGGTTACAAATATACAACAGTGGTTTAACAGTTACCGATATTATTAAATCCTCGTCCCCTCTAGTGTAGTCACTATCTATCAATGTAGTAAGATGTTACAGAATCATTGACTATATTCTCCATGCTGTACTACCATCCCCATGAGCATTGTGATTGCAAATTATTGGGCCCCTTTATCCCCTTCCCTCTCCCCTTCCCACCCAATCCCTGCCGAACCCTTGGTAACCACTAGTCCCTTCTCCGTGTCAATGAGTCTGCTGCTCTTTTGTTCCTTCTGTTTTGCTTTTATACTCCACAAATAAGTGAAATCATTTGGTATTTGTCTTTGTCCGCCTGGCTTATTCACAGAGCATAGTACCCTCTAGATGCATCCATGTTGTTGCATCCCTTCACTTATATTTTCCTTTCCACACTTAATCATTGGGCCTTGTATTATTAGGTAAATGTTTGTCTCCTTTCTAGTTTGTAGGTTCTTGCCAGTTAGAGCATGTCCTGTTCATTTCTCTATCCTCCACCTTACTTAGTCCAGGACAGCACTCATAACAGATGCTTAATAAATGTTGGTTGTGAATTGAGTTCATGGACCAGTTGAATTCTATGTCTTCCAGAAAACTCAGTTCCAATACCATCACCCACTTTGATCCTATTTCTGTATTCTTTTACTTCATGTCTACATTAGTCAATTCTCTTTTTTCAACCTTACCATATATTTCCTTCTAATTACTTAACTACTTCCATTATGCAAGTCTTTCCTTCCCAACTTCATTATGTATGTACAGAGAACTTGTAGGAGGCTTCTTCAGTGACTGATGCAGTGTATTGTCCTCAAATTGTTCAACAAAGTTGTGTTGAATGGAAGAATAAATTAATGGATGAATGATTGAAAGAATAAATGAACACATTCCTATCTGCCTGCCCACTCAGCTTCCTGGTCCTGTAGGCATGAATGCTTAGAGTCATATTTAACTCTTTGCTTTTTCTTCTATTTTCCAAATCAAACCGGTCACAAAATACTATTGATTCTTGCTTTTCAACACCCCTTAATCCTGTGTGTAATGAATGAATTTATCAATCTTCCTTCAAACATAAAGGTAAGCAAAGATCAACTACAAATGATAAGAATAACCTGTAGCTATCACCTAAGTAAAGCCAGTGGAGAGGTCTGTGGGGGTGCATACAGTGTGTATAATTTCAAACTTTCCCTACTTGTTTTTTGTAGTTTCTCCTTATAATGTGTAAGATTATAAAATAGAAATACTCTTTGTCTTTAAGCAGCTCATTTACACATTTACAAATATTAATTAAAATTAGGTCATTGAAAATCAGTGTCAAAGAGGAATAATGTAGCATTTAAATAAAGGTCACTTTGATTTTATTTATTTTTACTTTAGTTTAATAAAAGAGTTGTTGATCCTTTCTCTAAATGCACAGGTACAGACCTAGATGGAATTTTCTAAGGACTTATCAGAGGAAGAAGTAGGAAATTTTGGATGAAAGCTACATGAATCATGAGTAAATAAGAAATCACCAATCCACCTAGCAACCTCCCTCCCCCTGAGATGCCAATTAGGAAACTACAGGGAAACACTGTGTGTGCCCCATTTATGTAAAGACAGTTTCAATTATTACCTTTCTGAAGTGTGAGGAGTAAAATCTCAAGCTATAACTAAACAGATTTGGGTAAATAAATTTGGGAACTTTTTTGTTCATTTGCGATATAATCATGAGTTTAAAATCACCATGGTTATTGGTATATAGCTATGGGGGTTTACTAATCTTTCATCATTGACTGACTAGGTTATCATTATCCCTGGGATGAAAAGGAAAATCTCAAACCACAACCAATAATAAGAGTACAAATCTGAGCCAATCTATGTCTATATGTATATTTTTAAAAATATGACTATGTTCAATTCAAATTTGTTATTTATTTCATTGGTTCATATTAATTTACGATATCAAATGGTTCTAACACAGGACTTGGATATTCTCAACTTTCTTCCTTCATATGTAAAAGTTTCAAAGTCTACTGGGATCAGCATAAATGACAATTGAAGGGAGATGCCGGCAGGCAGGGAGAAAAAGGACATCCTTATGGAAACTAGCCAGGTTTTAGGGCAAGAGGGCATATTTCTGAGTACTTGGCCCAAAGAGAATTTTAATTAAAATAAATTAGTGTGACCAGATAAATCGTTGCTAGGTAGTATAGAGCTGAGTTGGAAAATGATCTAGAGAAGTTTACTCCAGACAGAACTAGTATTAAAAATCATCAGGTAAACATACAAACTAATGACACTGATACTAATTTTGCTCCAAAAGGTAGTTCTAACCAATTCAATAAATATTTCATTCTTCTTTTGCTTAATAATAAAGTTCAACTGTATCCTGCTTTGTGAGAGTTTAGCTTCTGATTTATAACAGGCTGTAAAGTTTCTGTAGTCGGTGAGGTGATGCAGTTTCCCAATGAGATTCACTGACCTGGGGGGAAATGCCTTGAGTCCTCTGAGAGTGCAAATAGAAGGCCTGGGCACTGTTCTTTCTAGGATGTCAATCAAGGCAAAGGGCCAAGTGCTGCCGGAAGGGCCATACGCAAGCGCACTGGTCAGACCACGCCTTATTAGGGGTTGAGTTCCTTCTCCTCGGTCCTTGTTCCCCACCTCAACAAGGAATTGAAAGGCACAGACACAACAGCAAAGCAGAGGGAAAGTTTTATTTGAATACACTCCAAGGGAGTTGCGGGCCAGAGTCAAGGTAGACAAAGGCTTCGATCCATTAGGCAGGAGGCCTACATACTGCATTCTGGCTAGGAGGCACCTCTTTGATTGACAAGGTGGGGTTTCTTGATTGATGGACCCACCTGTACAGCAATCCCTCTCAGTGTGCATGACGTTTCCTTTGATGAGGCGTGTTTGGGCAGTCCTTGTTTTGTTCGACTGAGCCCATGTTGGGATCAGTTTGGGACCAGTTGTTGGGGTCCTGAGAGGCAAAGAAGTTATTTCCCAGCAAAGCCTTCATTGTCGTCACGTGGGACCTCCTACCTGGGCAGAGTTTGGGCAGTCTTTCCTTGGACCTAATCTTCCCCTTCCCCAGCTGCTCATGTCTATCTTTCTACTTAACAGCTTGGTGGCTGTACTGTTGAAGACAGCAATGTGCTGGCATAAGGAAGTTCCTGGCTTCAGTCAGAGATGTGGGCTCTCGGAGTTCGGCCTCGACCTGGATCTCTGCTATAAAATGAAAATTTTGAAATTCAGAGAAAGAGAACTTGTCCAATAACATAATATTTATTTCTATAAAATGAGGAGCGTGGACACAAAGACCCCTGAGGGCTCATCCTGGTCAGCGCCTTCCCCATGCCCTGAATTCCCAGGTCCCTGTGTCTGAGGAGTGGGAAGGGAAGGATGAGCAGTTTGGGTGCAGGTAGAGCATCGAAGGAACAGGCCATGGAGGTGCGGTGCATTCCCCAGCCACATGGCGTCCTGTCTGTACTCCAGCTCCCGTCTCTGCTCTCCTGCTGCCAGGGCATCAGGCTTTCTGCTGAGCAGACCTGAGAGGGTTTCCATTTAGGAGAACTAGCCCGCTACTTTTACAGGCAATGGAAAAAGGATAGGGAATCCTTTAGGAGGGACTCCAGGGGCTATTCCACACCCTGAAAATGCTGATGGATAAGCCACAAGGCGTTGCCTCTCCAGACTTAACGTCAGAAGTGGAGGGTGACAACTAAACAAGGTAAGTGCGATGACAGAGCCCTAGGGGCCTGAATCTGTGTGGGATCATGAATGGGGTCCATAAAGGAGCCCCAGGGATTGCCCCTGGGAGGCAGTGGTCCCTCACAAGTGTGGGATGTACCCAACCTGCAGCTCTTCTGCTGGAAATGTACCTGGAATGCCCACATGGTCAATCAGCTCTCATATTTTACAAAATGCAACCCTCTGGTCCACTTGTTCTGGCATGAGGAGAAAGAGAATGTGGCTGAATTTGCTGGCCCCTTGGCAGGCCCGCCTACTCAGTCTCTGACGTGGGTTCACAAATCCCTGGCGTCCAAATCTGGATAAACAGTCATACTTTAATATTGCCTAGAAGGCAATAGTGCCTAGACTGAGACCAGTCTAACATTAAAAAAAAAATTCCCTTTCATTCTTTTCCCTGCCCTGCTTTCTTATTAATTAAGACAGTTTCTTATAGTGTATTTTGCAGAACTTGCAGGCAAATCACCTTTAAGGTACGGGTTTCTCCCGTTATCTGAAAGAAGAGCTCTCCTGTGAAACCTTTTGTAAGTCAGAATAGCACAGTGGGGAGAAACAATTGCCATTAATTTATGTGGAAACAGTTTTGGGCATTCCCAGACCTAAAAAAATCATCTTTCTAAGGGGTTTCTGCTATCTTAGGACACATCTTGCTAACAGATGCACAAAATAAATCAAGATAAAGCGCAGATGCTCACAGACACTTCAAAGCTCTGGTGCTGAGAGGCTGCGAGTGGTTCCCCAGGAAGGAGCTTGGAAGCACCTCCGCTGCTCAGGGTGCCTACAGCCTCTGTAACAGCTCACAGCGAAACACATGTTAAACTCTTATTTTCACTTCAGGCCTTTTTCGTAACAGCAAAAATCCACTTCATGCTTCCTTCGGTTAGCAAAAACAAGTCTCTCGAACAGCAAAGTGGCCTAACATGAACTTTCAAGAAGCAGGGGACGCCTGTATTTGTTAAAGATTCCATTTGAAAACTATTGCTCAAAAACAGGAGTTAGCAATCCTAGATGGATGCGCATGAGAATCACCTGGAAAAACACCTTTTTAAGAATACCCAGTTCTCTGGGCCGCATGCCCAGAGCTTCTTATTTGACTGGTCTGGGTTAGTTGTAGATGTCGGTATGATTGGAAAGCTCCCTGCAAGGACTCAAGTGTGCTGTCAGGGTTGAAGACCCCTGATTTAGAGGAGACCTCCACACATGAACAAGTGTGCATCTGAGGAGGGTGGGTTGGGATGGGAAGGGGCCCCTGAGGCCTGGTGATAATCTGAGGCATAAACTGGTAAAAATGAAGGAGGACCCCAATGCATATGAAGTGTCTATTATGGAGGGTCATGGGGTTGTCCTGAACCCCAAATCCATCCCTGCTACCCTTTCAGAGGCCCTGTTCTCTTCCTTTTACCGGGAAGGAGGCCTTCCCAACTTCCCTCCTCTAAATAAAGGATTCTCAAAATCTAGTGTGTGTAAAATTCATGGACAGAATTTTACTAATAATCTGCATTCCTACACCTTATCCCAGAGGTTCTGAGTTCTGAGTCTGGGATATGGCTGGAACATGTATGTGAACAATGATTATATTTAAGGATGATTATACACAATTTTGATGAAGGGGGTTGAGGAACCCCTGCACTTTGGGAACACTGCCTTCACCAAAGGTCTAATCTGCTACCCATGGGCATGGTCTCAGTCTTGAATTTTGGCTCTGCCACCTTGTGTCTGATCTTGGGCAGTTATCAGTCTTTCTGGGCCTTAATTTCTCAATCTATCAAATGGAGGAACTAAAGGGACTTCTTTGTAGAGGTCCCGATGATTAAAAGAAGCTACAGATAGGTCATTTGTATGGTCTGAGGTAAGCAGATGACAGGGCTGGGGGTTTTAGGAATATGTCTATTTAGTTGGCTCTGGTCCCTTAATACAGCAATAGTTCAACTGTTTCCACCTCCTCATTCAGCCATAGCCTTCCTGCCCCATTTCCTCAAACTTTGTTAGAAGAAACTTTATTTCTGTATGATTGGTTGTGAAAAAAGACTAAAATATTTTGGAATTGTACTTTACAAAGAATTTCCTCTGGTGGAAATTAATGTTCAATGTATGAAAGTTGAACAATGAAAGCATGTTATATCTCATCAGACTCTCTTCCTTTCCAATCAGCTGGTTTAAACACCATCTTTTTAAAAGCTAGATCTGTGATGACACCCAGTGGCCAAAATGTTAAACAAAGTACTTTTCTCAGCATACAAATACTGAATATTGCATCTGCTTTATCTTTAGTTTGAGAGCAGTACAATAACAAAGCATGAAATGGTCCCGCATTAGGAATATCACCCATGAACAAACCAAAATTCTTTAGTACTATTTTTAGTAGTAGAAATTTCCCGACCAGTTCAGACAAGAGCGCGAGGTCATCAAAAGTGACATTCTTAACAAAAACGTTTAGACTTGGAGAAAGTGATCTGTGTCAGTATGTAGTAAACAAAGACCAGAAACAGGAGAATTTACAAGACTTCACAGTCAGGCTTCACATTAAGACTGTCACACATGGCTCTTTAAATATTTAAGAGTGTGGATAAAGTGAAGATTCTTGTGGCCAGGATTCCCACCTGGTCCTGGCTGGCTGGCTCACTACACACGTGTGGGCAATGCGTCGCTATTGACTCTATATAAAGAGCCCTGCCCAGTGCTCTGGGCAACACGGAGAGCAGAGCAGAGGCTGGAGGGGTGGCAGCACCGAGGACAGACACCGAGACGGCTGCGCAGGTAGAGAGGCCCAGAGGCAGAGATTGGCTTACTGCAAGCGGACTCGCTCTGAGTGGACGGGATTCTGGTGACTGACCTGCCACTGAGGAAATAAAGTTGGGTATGACCCTTTCACCTCAAGAACATTCTACTGTCATTTCTTTGGTCACATTGAATCCATAGTGAACTTGTTTGGGGATGAAACCCATTGGCAAGACAAGGAGACAACAGTTCAGGTAATAGTAATCTACTTCCCAGCCCAGATTGGTAGAGGATCTATTCTGTGTATGCATTCATTTACTCATTGAGGAAAGGAAGAAACCAAAAAAGGAAGAAAGGAAGGAAGAAGGAAGAAAGGAAGGGGAATGGTAACCACATGAGGTAACAGATATGCTGACTAACCTTACTGTGGTAATCATTTGGCAATGTACACATATTTCAAATTATTACATTGTATACCCTAAACTTACACAATGTTATGTGTTGACTATATCTCAATAAAGCTAGGAAAAAAAAAAGGCAACATGTTGTGGATAAAGTGAAGGTTCCTGCGGCCAGGATTCTCACCTGGCCCTGGTTGGCTAGTTCACTACACACGTGTGGGCACTACGTTGTTATTGACTCTATGTAAAGAGCCCTGCCCAGAGCTCTGGGCAACACAGTGGCACGGCTGTACGGCTGCAGGAGAGCAGAGACGGGAGTGGGCAGTGCCGAGGACAGAGACTGAGACGGCTGCGGAGGCAGAGAGGCCCAGAGGCAGAGACTGGCTTGCTGCGTGCAGACTCGCTGTGAGTGGACTGGATTCTAGCGACTGACCTGCCACCATAGGAATAAAGTTGGGTATGAACCCTTTCAACCTGAGAATGTATATTGTCATTCTTTGGTCACACTGAATCCATAGTGAACTTGTCTGGAGCTAAAACCCATTGGCAAGGCAACTGGCGACAGTTGGAAGGATTCATTGTTGACAGAGGAACAGGACAGGCTGCCCTCAGGGGAGGAGTGTTTCAGCCGGCTGTGCCTGTGGATGGGGAGACCTTTGAGTGTCCCCCAGTGGACATGTGGTCTGACGTGGCTTGTCTCCTAGAGGACTGGGCTCCACCCCAACACTGGAAAGGGGTGGAGGAAACACCTGAGGCAGTAAAGTTGGCCCTCAGCAAAATAGGGAATTCCTTAGAGACACAGAGTGCCCGTGAGGCTGCGGGAACTGTGCGGAGTTTTTTCTCTCAATATTGAGAAAAGCTGTAAGGGAGAAAGACGCCCTCCTGCAGGAAGCACGAGAAGAAGCAGCACGAGAACATGAGCTGTGAGGTGCCGTTGAGGAGGTAAAAATGTTGTCGGTGACTGAAATGGCATCACTACAAGGTGCTGTGGAAACGGTGAAGGATGTCATGGTGGCCGGAGAGGAAGCGGCCCGGGAAGGAGCAGCGGCAGCAGGGAGCGCAGGCTGCCAGGTGCCGGGGGGCAGGGGGAGGGTGCAGTCAGCCCCAGAAACGGAGGAGCAGAGGTGTGACGGACGGGTGGGGTGGAGGCCCTGCTGGTGCTGGAGGCATTAGCTCCTCCTGGGTTGAAACCCCACCTGGTTGAAAACTGGTAGGAAGCCCGAAAGGAAATGAAGACTCAGCAACCATGGGTTCCTCCGGGAGAGGTGCAGCCCCCTCCCCAGGTCGTGCAGCACCCCGTGCTCTGCTCCTATCCTCAGGCTCAAGCAATGGAGGTACAAAAGGAAATACGGTCTGCTGCTCAATGGAAGAATTTAAAGGGCCCCGTGTGGTTCGCGGGGACCCAGATGTGGGTTGATTTGATAAAGGCAGGAGCAGACAGAAAGAAATTGGACGGAAAGTCAAACAGACTCTTACTGGAGCTGTGGCAACAACTGAAACCGGAGCAGCAGTTCCGGCCACTGAGGATGAAGCAGGAGCCAGAGACAAAGCAACAAGATCGGCCTGTGTGTCTGCAAGACCTTCTGTTGGAGAGGCTGGAGAAGGTGGGTATTGTGAGGCCCACCCATGGCCCTTCTGGTCAACTCACTTGAGTAGAGCTGGATTGAACAGAGCTGCAGTGACCACTTGGTGGCAATGGATCTCCTCAGGCTTGAGGGTTATTATAATTTGTTGTAATTTTTGTTATTTGTATATTGTTGTAGCCTCTGTTGTTGTTATGGAATTTGGTTACAAGGCTCCAACTTCCTCACACAGGGACCATTGCCGAAGACTGAGGGCACATAGATTGAGAGGCGAAATCATCCTGGAGGGGTGGAGAGTAGATAAAGTGAAGGTTCCTGCGGCCAAGATTCTCACCTGGCCCTGGTCGGCTAGCTCACTACACATGTGTGGGCACTACGTTGTTACTGACTCTCGATATATAAAGAGCTCCACCCAGTGCTCTGGGTGACATGGTGGCATGGCCGCACGGCTGCAGGAGAGCAGAAGTTGGAGTTATGGCAGCACAGGGGACAGAGAGGCCCAGAGGCAGAGACGGGCTTGCTGCCTGTGGACTCGCTCTGAGTGGTTGGGATTCTAGTGATTGATCTGCCACCGTGGGAATAAAGTTGGGTATGAACCCTTTCAGCCCGAGGACATATATTATCATTCTTTGGCCTCATTGAATCCATAGTGAACTTGCCCAGGGCTAAAACCCATGGCAAGACACATGTAATTCAGATATGTACATAAAATATAAAATAAGAGACCTACATTTAAGTTTGCCCATTCTTTCCTCAGCTCCTTCAAGTCTACTGATGCACTCATCAGAGGCATTCATTTCTCTAATTCTAGCATTTCCTTTTGATTCTTTTAGTTTCCATCTCTCCACTAGCATTACCTCTGATCTTTCATGCAGTGTACTTTTTCCATTACATCCCTTTACATATGAATCATAGCTCTCTCAATTGCCTCATAATGCGAACATCTGCGTCATATCTAAGTTTGGATCTCTTGATTGCTTTGTCTTTTCAGCCTCTGCTTTTTCTTGCCTTTTGGCATGCCTTATACTTTTTTTGTTGTTACTGAAAGCCAGATAATGCTATTGGGTAATAGTGTACCAAGACAAATAGCTCTTTAGTGTAAAAAATTATGTTAATTTTGCTGGGAGTTGGGCTGTATTTAATGTTGCTTGTAGCTACGGGTATACCAGACTTTAAAATCCTCCATGTCCTTGTTTTTGGCTTTAAGACTTCCTTTTGTTTTGCTTCTCACAGAAAATCTGTCTTGTAGCCTTTTTAGCTGTAATCCTGTTATATTGGTGACCGACTGACTGGTGTGGTGTAAAGTATGAAAAGGAGGAATGTTCTAAAACCTTCTCATCTTGGACTTTTAGTTGCTTGTCTTGGGAATATGGATTTAACAAGTGTTTGTCTCTTGTCCAGGGAGGGGTACAGCTTTCCCCTGCTTCTACTGTCTTTCCTGCCTGCAGCATTCACAGTTCATTTCCATAGTGTCTTCTCACCTGTTACTATGGAGTTTTTTCCTCCATCAGCCTGGAATGGGCAGGAGTGGAGTGGAATTCCCTTCTCCCATTTGGGGTAAGTTTTCAGCATTGCCTGCTGGTGAGATGTCCTTTCTACCAAACAGTAGGCCTTTGATATGAGAAGGATCTGGGAGTGTTTCACCTCCACCAGGGTCCTAGGGGAATCTTTCTTGGATCCTTACAGGTATGAGAACCTGCGGCCTTTCTACGGGGAAGAGTTCCTCCCCACTGCAGCCCATTTCTCACCCTCACATTAGTGCTCACTCAACCTCCAGCAATTCATCAAAGTCACGTTAGATGCTCCTACTGGTTTACAGCACCTGGCAGCCTTTGCTCCAGGTTATCAGGTGCTGTTTCTGATGTGCCTTTCTCTTCAGATTTTGGAGTGGCTGTTTGTCCTTTGACCTCAGTTCTCTGATAGGTCCAAGAAAAGTCACTGATTTTCAGTTTGTCCAGTTTTCTTGCTGGAAGGAAGGGGTTGGCAACTTCTAAGTTACCTACTCAATATTGGGAACACAGGAAGTGGGGGTCCCAGTGAGGACTTAATTCTTTGTATTTGGCTTCAGGTCACAGAAATGAGTTGGACTCCAGAATAAACAATACTCATTTCTTTGGGAGGTTTTTTGAGGAATGAATGATGCATTCACATGGTGATTAATGGCAGGAATTAGAAGAACAGGCTAAAGAGGCACTGTTGGCAAATTACACAGAATAGTTTGTTTGGGGTGGAGGGACCCACAAGAATTAGTAGAAACTGAGATTGGAAATATAAGGTTGTGTCTAAAGTACATTTGGACTGGGAAATGTTGATAAAACATTTTTATGTTTTATCACAACATTTAGAAATGGTGATGAAACATTCTGTGGTTAGCATGGAGTAACTAAAAGATTTTGTAAAGGAGAACAGCAAACACGTCAACAGTTAATCTAGCAACAGCATTAGATAAGCTGAAATGGTACTGGTCTAATAGTATCAAGCTCAAGATTTGTTGTCTGACTAGAGACGAAAACGAGAAATCGAGGAAGGCCGTGATAACTCAATGATAAAGTCAAATCTGAGAGGTGCAGTCCAGGAGCCTGGCTTATAACATGATGAGTCTGACATGCAAGCAGAACTCAGATTTCAGAGTCACTAGATTTTGGACTCATCTGCATGGAGACAGTAGCTGAAACTGAATAGAAATGTGGTTTCTGAGAAGAAGAAGGGGGTTAGAAGCTCTGGAAATGTGTAAATTTAAAAAGTAGGAGAAAATAAAGCCAGCAGTGGAAAAGCCAGAAATACAGGAGTAAAACTAGGACAAGATACAAAGGAAATTAAGACACAAGATGTATTTTTTCCCCTCTCAACTTGTGCCTGGCCTATAGGGGCAGACACCAAACTACAGGCCTACCCAGTCTCAAGAGAAGAGAAGAGAAGAGCTTCCTATATAGCTTGGCCTGAATGGCTTGCTTCTTGTCAGCATTACATGAATTCCTTTTATAGTGGAAATAGATGTAAATGCTTCCCAAGAAACGATTAGTGTTTATTAGGTAAGTGTCCACATTTATGAGATACTGCTCCATTCTTGGAATTTAACCAGGCAGGGGAGTGATTTGTGGTGGCTGTAAAACCGTGATAGCCAAATTTAGTTCATAAAATTACTGTGACCTCAGAGGTAATGATAAATGATTTACTCCAAATCAATATACAACTTTCACAATAGATGAATTTCTTCATGTATCTGTATTTGTACACACACACTATATGTATATCAAATACAGTCAGATACTTCACAGCTGATATTTTTAGGGCTTGCTTCTTGCATTGACTGCATGGTCAGTGTTTGAAGGAAATCAGGGAATGTTTGGTAAATCTCTTCTACAGCAACAAGGCAGTTTTCATTAAGTTTGTGAAATGTAATTTTATTAACAGAAGGGCATGTCTAGCCAGACACACTACCCCCCCAAATAAATAAAATCTCAGTATCATTAAAAGCACACAAGTACACAGGTTTACAGGGTACAATACAAAGTCAATTTTGATGGTGTTCTCACTTGCATTTACTAAAAATCTGAGAAAGACTGTAATCAGTTTCTAAGTAATTACCTTGCATGAAGAGAGAAGTAGAGCACACTTATTTTAGAGAAGATTCTGGAGCGACGATTTGAGAAGACTTTGTTTTAAAAGATATTAAGATACATCACAAATCAAATTACACTCTCTAGAACACTACAACATGGAATTGTACTGAATCAAAAATAAAAGTGGCTGAAGGCGGGTGAATATTTTCTTTCCCAACGTTTTAGTAATTCCTATTTTTGGCATGAATTAATAACCTTTTCCATTAGTAGGAAAATGTGCTCTGCAAACTCTCGGAGGGCACCACGGCCGCCGTTACATTTGCAAATATACCCAACAGCCTTCTGGGCGTTGGAGCAAGCATCGGCAGGCACGCCACTCAAGCCCACCTTCTTCAAGCATTCCTCATCGGACACTTCATTTCCTAGTGAGTAAAAGAAACACTGGCTGAATACGTATGAGACAAAGAGTATTCTTTCTAAACAATGCAAACACCAACCAGTAAGTAGTAATTCTGGCAACTTCAGTAAGACTTAAGGCACTGCCTATAGATGCAACAAAAATGTGTTAAAGTATTTACAAGTGTAACTGAGGTCTAAGGTTCTTCCTAAACAATTCAGAATAAACTCTTACAAGTTAAAGAAGGAGAATGAAGTATGCTTTCTGATTGCCATGCATATAACAATTATTAGAAATTCTATAAAATTATGAATTATTTAAACTTTTTACCTAGGAAAATTCCAAACATATGCATGAATCCCAAGTTCATGTGGAATAATTATCAATGTTTTGGATCATTTATCAGTATTTTTCTCTATTTCTCACCCCTTAGATTTTTAGAGGGGAGGGTGAGAAAAGAATTATCAGACATATTTTACCCCAAAACTCTTCACCATCTACCACTAGTAGGTATTTTAAAAGAGTGACAGATTATCAAATTAAAAAAATCAGTAATTTCTTAATATCATTTTCAAATATCCCTACTTGTCTCAAAATTGTTTTTTATAGTTGATTTGAATAAAAAGCCAAACAAGGTCCACATACATTTTTTTGATATATATTTTAAGTCATTTTAATCTGTAATAGTTCTGATTTGTATGTCACTCACTTGTTAAAAAATTGCCACCATTCTTTCCTTCCCTACCTTGCTTCTCTCCCCATTTTTTGTTTTTGTTTTGTTTAGGATGAATTTCAGAAGCTACAAGTACCTTAGGTTTGCCATTCTAAGTACAATTGTTATTATACTATAGACTGAATACTAATAAAATGCTGGTTAAAAAAAAGGTTGTTTAAAATTTGTTCCACATTTATCCACTGGAATTTTTTATTACATGTATTGAAATTTGAACTGTTTTCACTGAAAGGTGAGGAAAATTAAGTATTTCTTCGTATAATCCACTCCTCAAACTAAGCTTTACTTACTAAAATTTACTTATCTAAGTGTTGATATTTTTAAAGAATATATTTTTATACACTTATGGGGCCCATATAAAACAGTGCTCTGATTTTTAAAATAAAAATCTGGATTCTATTCTCTATTTTATTGACTTTATAGCCTCTTCTTTTTATAGTCTTTTTAATGTTATATAAGTTATATATATATTCTTGGTAGAAACTTTTAATAAAGGAAGGCAAAAAAAATCAAGATCTATTTTGATTTATGATTCACTATTTATGGATAATCACTACATTTTGGTGTTTTTATTCTAGAGTTCTACCTATACAAATTATATACATTCTTATTACTAGATGTAGGTATTATGTTAAAACATTTTATATTATCTTCAATTTTCTTTCCAATGGCCTTAAAAGGTTTGACTTGCACTTACATTATAAATAGGAAAACTGAGGCTTAAGGGAATCTTGCATAAGGTCACACAGATAATAAGTATAGCTAGAATTTGTTATATGTCCCATTAAAATTGTTTTCTTCTTAGAAAAACTGTATTATTTCCATTAAGGGTTCTGTAGTGTTTTCTGCATTGAATCATCGCATGTGGTTCAAAGGTTATTCCTAAAGTCCTCAGATCATTTGCTCCCAGAGCATTGTTGTCCTTCTTCTTTCAAGGCATTACCCTTGCAAATATTTCATAAGTGGTTTATAGCTATTATGTACTTTAATAACCTGAGACTATAAGCTCTGTAAGCAGTTAAAAGTCCAGCTCCCAGTTCCAAGCCTGCATATAGAAGACACCTTATATTTGCTTAATGCTAAAGTGGAAAACTTGTGACATCCTACCACGTCAATAACTATAGATTACAGCATTGTTTTTAATTGATGCACAGTATTCCATTTTATGGACATTCTATTGGCACATTTGTCCAATTTCTTTCCTGGAATTGGACTTCAGAGGTCAAAAGTATGTACATTTTAATAATAGCAAAAATTATTCAGAGTGCCATTCCTATGTATTAGGAAATCTGCTAATGCTTTACCCAGATTTTCTCATAATCCCTACAACAGACCGGCGGTATAGGTACTCTTGACATTTCCAGTTTACCAATGAGGAAACTAAGGCTTACCTTACCAAAACAGGCTAGTTAGTGGTGGTGTCTGACTCCAAAGCATGTGTTATTAGCTATTCTACTAGGCTACACTTGATACATATTATCAAATTAACTCCACAAAGCTGTCCCAATGTATTTTCCTCAGCAGCATAAGAGAGTCCCTATTTCTCTATAATTACAGCAATCTTGGGAATATTCTTTCTTACCTCTCTATTTCTTAAAAAAAAACCTGATCCATTTTTTTTATGGCTGAATAAAAATATACCCACCAAGATATGCAACTTCTTTCCAGCTCAGGCCCATTTCTTTCCTCCATTCATCTACAACTGCTAGTTTATCCGGTACATTGACTTCCATTTTGCAGTCCAGTTTTAAGGAAGAGAGTGTCTGCTTTGAACAGGCCCTTTCTGAGATTAACCTCACCTTAAAGTTTAAAAAAGAGAAGGGAAAATGAGAAAATGAAGGAAACAAATCTTTCACAGTAAAGTAACACCTTGTAAATAATACAGGACACAAATGAGTGATCCTTTGACCTTCTGAAGGACCAAGTAAGTAGAATCAACTAACAGTTATTTTAAAATGATGAAGTTTAAAACATTTTATCTCTAATAGTTCAATAAAGGTGAAGACACTGTTTTCTACAGTGGAAAGGATTTTATCTACAGGTAAAAAATACCACACACATCGCCTGATATTAATCTAAGATTCTCCTATAATTCAGTTTTACCCAGAGGAATATCTATAACTGTCTCTTGTGCTGCTTAGTAACATGTACTTAAGATTTCTGGTGAATTATAAGAAGTTATCTTCTTTTCCATTTCTAAAAATACATTAAGTATTGTTATTTTGAATTTAAACTTACAATCATAATAACCTACATTTTAAAAATCCACAAGATATTTGCTTTCTTCTAAATGCTGACACCTATTTTCTATGCAACCTTTTGTTGCAAGATCCTATGTGAAATACTAGATAGCTCCTATTTAAAAATCATGTTTATGCTTACTAAATAAACATGAAATACTATTTCTCAACTGGCAATTTGCTAATTTTATTCATCTAACAGAAAATAGTATGACTGTTCTAGACATGTGAAGGCTAAATTTCAATATTTTAATAGATAATAGTACGGTAGTAATCCCCTATTTCCTTCATATGCAGCTTAACCCTCAATCATCACCTTACAAAAACATTGTTATTTTCAGGGGCCATATACCTCAATACCACTTTTCTTTAATAAACTTATCCCAATAGCATCTTTTACATCATAAGATATTATTTCTTTTTGGTCTCCTGATATATAAATGTGGCCATTGGTGAGACATCCATCAATATTGCAAACCAAAAGTTTTATCTCCTTAAGCTTCTCTTTGCCGAAATAGCCGTATCTAAAAGAAACCAAAAGAGACTCTGAATACAAGTGCAATCCCCATCACTCCCTCTCAACCGGCCCACACCTGTGAACCTAACAACCCATTCCCATTCAATTACTCAAACATGACCCTTTACATTCACTCTGCATATACATTTCACCTTATGGTGCAAGAACTGTGAGTAGCGTGGTCTAACCAGACTGTTTCTCAAGTTACTAAATAGGCCAGCTATAGAAGTATTTTATGTATACATCTAACTCACATGAACAAACTAATGGCAAAATCCTAAAATGTTTAGAGTATCAGAAACTAGTGTGGAAGCCCAGTAAACTTATTTACTAAAAATCTGTTTGGGTCCAGTACAGAGGCTTTACAAGTCACAAGTCTTGCTTTTACCTTAGCACTCTTTGTTCTGCAATAGGCCAATCAATATCCACATCTATATCCACACTGTGCTCAGCTCGCATTTCGTAGTATGCCATTTTTCCACCCTAAAGACAGTACAAATGCCATGAGTACTGTCGTTAACATTCACTCACACATACTAAGAAACTTATTGTAATACAGAACAATGAATTCACTTCTACAGTAGAGAAAAAGGGGTAACCCAGAAGTCACACACGAATTATTCTTTTTAGAAGCTTCGTTTCTAATATATATTCAAACCAAAAACCTTAAACATTTTCAAATTCTATCTATACCATGCAAGTTTCCCCTTTAAGTAGATTTCTGTTTTAAGATTGAAAAAAGCGGAAATACCCATCGTCCAGTATTCTGACTACCAGGTAACTGGATCTCCCTTTTTTCTGGCAGTCTTTCCCATCATTACCCAAAACAGCTTGTGGAGGGTAGTGTCTGTATGTGTCAAGCCTCGTTCTCCTGAGACGCAGACTTGCCTGAACAGCCAGTCTCCAGTTTGCTCACACACTGACCGGAAGATTAGGAAAAGTACTTCTCCCTCAGAGCATAAGTTGCATCAGGATTTTTACAACAGAGTAGTTTTGTGGGGTTTTTTAAATGCTTGTTTTGAGTGACATAAGGACCTCAACTCAAATCCTGATAGTACCATTTATTACCTGTTCATGCCCTGAGACAACTTCAGAGCTGCTATTTCTGCCTCTTTAAAACTGGGCTAAGAATGTCTACATGACTCTGTTCCTATGCAGAGTCAGATGACCTACAGTATGGGAACTGTTTCTTACAGTCCATAGTGAGTGCTGAATAAGTAACTGCCACAACTAAAATGAACAAACAGTATATGATGTAACCATGTAGGTTCTAAAGATGAGACAGCCAAACCCTTTATTTTAAAATGAGAGCAATGAGACTCAAACAGATAAAATGATACATTGAAGTTACACAGTTAGAGATAGAGATAGAACTCTAATTCAGTTTTCCTGATGGCCAGGCTGGCCCTCTTTCATTTCTCTTTTTTAAAGCAATTGATTTTTATTCAATCACAAAGCGACAGTAACAAACCATAGATTAAAAACAGTTTTGACTGGAATAATATAAATTTTAGGACATGTGTAAAACATTAACACTTGATTCATTTCTTATTTCAATGTTAGAGTTGTAGCAGAGTTCCACTCCTTGTATATGGATTCCAAAGATCACTTTGGGGTAAGCCTGTAGGATGAAAGCCTCACATGACAAATCTTGTCAGTTACTGCCTTTCCTCTAGGGGTTGATACTTTCCTCTATGAGCTGCACCTTACTGCTTGCCTAGAACTCAAAGGATACATACAAAAGGGTTTAAAAGGTTTTGGCAAAGTGAAGTCACAAACCTGTAAATAACCCATCTCTATTAAATGTCTTTTAGCAAAATAAAATGAGCCATTTTCATACAATTCTCCATCCCAGTCTTGTCGACGAGGCCGTTTAGCAGGATTCAAATTCAGAGGCTCAGTCACTTCACGAACTAAAAACAAAAAGCTATGTAAGTCCACATTGCTTTGAATACTGAAAATGTTCATTTGGTAATTTTTAAAAAAGCAAAAATGAACTAAGAATATAGAATATTTCTGTATCTAATTAAAAGAATTTTTTAAGGAACAAAGTCCCTAAATAAGTCTGATGATTAACCTTTGCCTTCTAACCATATTTAATAAGGACTTAATAATAATTATTATTTAATATAAAAATATTTTATAGAGGAATTCTGAATAATTGAGGTTTTAAGATACTTATACAAATATAAGGCTTTGGGAGAACATTAAGGCAACCTTAAAGTAGCTTCAAAAGAACTCAACTTGTCATGAGATACCATATTCAATATAGGAGCACTTTAGTCTACTTCTCATTATTTGCTTCTATGGAAATACAATATATGTGTTGTTTATCTAATGTGGTTGTGAAATTACTTTCCTGGAATTATTACCAGAAACTGAAGATTTTTTCCACTAAATTACTGAAACTTTGATATTGATGCAACTGTTTATATATATATATATATATATATTCTTACCAGTAGTTTAAAAATATACTAAGCATAATAATAAGGAACATTTGTATACTTATTATTACCCTTAATTAAGGAGGCTTAGCAATATCAACATCAATGATTATAATATAATACAAATTAAGGCCTCAGTATTGTGATACAGGGATTCCACTGTCTTTTCACTAAATTCTACAATTCATTCTTGAGGTCTTCCATTTTGGTGGAAGATTTCTATTCCCATAATTCTACATGATTTCTATGGAGCTTATCAAACAAGTCTAGAACAAACATAACTGTGTTTGATCTAGAAAAATGACATATCTGTCTCAAAAGGCAAACAGAGGGTTAGAATGTCCCTCTGCAAAAAGTAAAAGCAGAGAATTTGGTCCCTCTGTCTTGCCTCAGTAACTATCACAAGGCTTAGAACTGATTTTAAATATTGTTACCTACTACAGTTAAGAATCACACGTTCTTTTTATTGCTTCCTTTCTACCACCCTTATTCCTAAAGAATATTTTTATATGAAAAATCTGATTCTCTGTAAAATGACTAAAGACTGACTTAACAGATTACCTCCTTTCTGAATTTCACTCCATCGAAACTGATGGCGTCTCACAACAGAGAAGACAGAATCATATCCTTCTTCTCGAATCATTTCTGCAACTTTTTGAAGGTCAGTAGGATGTAAACACGGAGAAGTTGCTTGAATATTTCCTACAATGTCAACCTCTTAAAAAGACAAAACAAATGAAAAGGACATCAAAGTCCTTCAGAAGCAAGCAAGACTAAGATCTTAAATTCAAATGTCAAGACAAGTCTTGTGAAATGATAAGCATAAAACTTTGAATAAACTATTGAATTCATACCATTGTGATAATTAAGAAATTCTATGATGGCATCTAGTGAGGTAGAGCTGTCCTTTGAAACTTCAGAACTTCGTCGGTGAACCTGCGCACCGAACTGTTTGGCCACGTTCTCAATCTCATCATGGTCTGTTGAGACCCACACACTGTAAAGATATTTAAGAAAGAAAGAAATAAAAAGCCAAATCACTACAAGAAATCATTAGAGATAAAAAGGAGCTCTGCAACTCAAAAATATAACTCCTATAATGTTAGAAGATATACCATTAAAATAAGCTGCAAATTCGAGGTGATATAAAGTTTAAAGAATTATGAAGTATTTTTTATGTAAACTATATTGTTAAACGACTGAATAAGAAATGTCCCAGATATATTTATATCTACATATGCATTTAAACTTTTATTATGTATATAAATATTATTTATGTAGCCTTAGATATGGTTTTATAAAGTTGGAAAAAATGATACTTGGTATTTTTAAGGCGACTTGTACATTAAGCAAAACAGCATTAGAGGTCCAACTCTAAAGGAAATACAGAAGATCCTATTTCTTATTCCATATCCAAATCCAAAATATTGTATAAAGTATTTTAATACACCTGCTAAAAAATAAATGGTCTTGGCTTAACTAAACCATGGAGCTGGAAGAATTTCAAGCTTATTAGAGACTAAATGCTCTCGTCTGGGCTCAAAAAAATCAGACCATCCTACAGTTATCGGTAACAATTATAGACATGCAGAACATGCCTTGATGTTTACCTTAACTGCTCCTTTAACCACAGCTTACCTAGCTCACCACTTAGACTGTCAATAAAATGCTACTTTGGGAAGGCATACTAGTCTCTACTGAAGTTAAATTTTCTGGACCTTTATAAATCCCAACTGCTAGAAACCAGATGTGAATATTACTCTAGCCACATTTTAACTGATATTACGCAAAGACAATTTAATGATGTACAGTCTGTGGTATATGTGTATATTTGCCTTTTATCCACTGCATTTCAACATCTACCAAAGGAAAGAGGAATTGCATGTTTCAAATGTCTATGCTCTATTGTCAAGAATGTAAAGAGAGAAACTAAAGAAAAATTTCTAGTATCTCTGGACTTCACTTATTAATTCAATTGCATTTATGCCCTTTAATATTTGCAGAAAGGGGACTTACATCTAGAGTTAAAGTCAATAACCCCCTAGCATTTTTTCTAAGGCAGCCAAGTAAACAAGATGAACCACTGGCTAGAAGTGTCCTCTTTACTCTTGTCACTATGTGCAGGGCAGCACAAAGGAGCCCTTGTTTTCCTCTCCTTGATTTTTGAAATAATCTTGGGACAGATTTTTTTACTGGAGAAATGTCACAGACAAAGGTATATAACAAAGTGAATAAAAACTTAATGAACTTTAAAAATTGTGCAGGGAGAGTGGTAAGACGGTTACAGAAAAAAGTAAACAGTAAAAGCAAAAGAATGGTCTTTGACATCTAATTTATGTCACTAATTGAAATAAATTACTGAAGCCATTTACTGTATTATTCTGGTCTTCTCTGTAAGGAAAATTCAACACCACAGGATTCAGTGATCTTTTTGAAATACTTAAAAGATAAATAAAAAAGGTTTTGGAAGAGGTATTTTCTCCCTTTTATCTCCCTTTCATCACTCATTCACTTCTTTATTCATGAAATGTTTGCTGAGTGCCTGTTCTGTTTCAGGCCTTAGACAGTGGAGCTGTGCAGTCCATTTTCTTGAGAAACTCTCAGGCTACCAGTAAAGACAGAGGCCAACATAGTACTCTAATTCCCTTTAAACCATTAGGGAAAGAAATGTAGAGGAGCAGTAACTAACTTCTCTATCATTCTTTGCTTTTTACAAAGTATTTTCAGTGCCTGCTGCATAACAGGGGTTCAGTATATATTTGCTGAATGAATGAAACTGTAAATGGTTAATAGCATGGGATTGGAAGGAAGGGGTTCAAATCCTGACTCTACCACATGCTAGCTTAGCTATATGACTTTTGGCGAAACCCAGTCTCCCCCCGAGGCTCAATTTTCAGAAACGCCGGTGAAAATAATAGTAATTACCACGTTATGAGTATTAAATATAAACCACAACACATAATAAACATTTAATAAATTTACTATCCAAAATCATAAAACAGGAATGGTAAAAAAGGAACATATACACAATCTCATTTAATTTTCACACTGACTATTGGAAGGAAAATTGAAGCTCTGCTTTCAGACCTTCAGAGGTCCAAATGAATTTGTATGGATTATGTGTGGCAAAAGCACAAGGAACATGAAAATAGCATCCCATATGTACACTTAATACACAATGGTCATCATTTATTAATGAGATAAAGTAAGTAGATAATTTTCCTTTGGTCTAGGGGAATCCAATGAAGAAGGGCAAAAGAGAATGAATGAGCAAGTGAATAAACAGGCCTAATAAAATTTAAAATCAAGTATACTGTAAGTGTCAAAGCCTAATGCTAATGGCTTTAGCCTCGAAGGAAGTCATACTACACCTAACATTCTTGATGAACAGGAGTTTCATGGTGCCTATGAAGATTATTTCAAATCATAATCTGCCACTTAAAGGATGACAGAGCACAGGCTTTTCATTAATCATAAATCCACCCCTAGAAATGAATATTATGACCTTATGCTTATTTTTCACATTAGGCAACATTTTAAAAACCAATTCACTCTGAGATCTACTCACACAGCACCAACCCACTTACAAGCTCTTACAAACTGAGCTCCAACAACTTTTTACTGAATGAAAAAAATTTTTTCTCAGCATTTTTCTTGACTGCTAGCTGTTCAAGTTAGTATTGTAAAGTTGGCAACCTTTACAATATTATTGATTCTGAACAGGCCAGAAAAGTCTGCTTCAATTAAGTCAAATCATAGTTCTGAACAAAATAATTCCCAAGGTATCTTCCAGCCCTGAAAAACACAAACCAGGCAGCAACACTTTTCTTCAATTCCTTCCTAAGGTAAATATTTGATGAAGAAAGTAGAGGGTGAGAGACAGCAAGACTGTTCCAAACTCCCACTGCCACTTCAGAGTAAGTTGATAAAATTCAAATCAACACATTCTAATTGAGGTTCTAATATATAAAGCAAAGAAGCAGTAGAAAGATAGTACCTGCTCACAAGAAGCTTTTCACCTAGCAGAGCAGGGGTCATTCCAGGCCAGATCTGGCTCATGATCTGCCTGTTTCTGTAAAATTTTATTGGAATACAGCTATGCTCATTCATTAATGTATTGCTATGGCCACTTTCACAACATATAGTAGAACTGAGCACACAGACCATTTGGCCAGCCAAGCCTAAAATATTTATCATCTAGCCCTTTGCAGAAAAAGCTAGTGGATCCCTGATACACAGAGACATATTTCCACTAACTCTTCAAGGTCAAAGAATGTTAGCACTAGAAAGAATCTGGAAGATAATTACAACTTTCCTAGTATGTAAGGACACTGCAAACGATACAAGAGATGAATATTGTAAAAAGCTTCAACACAAGGGGAAGCAACAAGGAAAAATCACACACCAGTGATGGACACTATTCTAATGGTTGTATATACATTATCTCAATCCCCTCAACAAGCCTACAAGGTAGACACTCAGGTCCATTTTCCAGATAAGGAAACTGAGGCACCGAGATACAAACTGACTTACCAAAGTGGTTCCTTCATCAGAATTTAGGCCTTTATCCACCCACAGACTCCGGGAAGGACAGTAAGAGTGATATTCCAGAATGTCTGCATTTCAAAGAGAAGGCTCTCAAGTCCTTGAGGAAACTGTTTTCAGTGGTAGATTTACATCCCAAAGGGCAGAGAGGGCATTTATAGTTGTAAGCTTTGTGAAGTAACTGTTCTAAGAGGGAGGGGGTTTGGAGGCTATCTGCCGTATCACAGGGTTATCGTTGAAACAGTAAATTCTGTCAGCAAAGAGCTATTCCGGGCAGCCATTTTAAGGGGGGCTGGGAACATCCTAGAAACACCGCCTTAAGCTGCTAGAAACCATATTGGAGTATGACTGGGTGCAGAGGTTTGCACAGAGCTGTTATGTGGCTGAGAGTTGTGCAGGACTAAGCATAACAACTCTGACACCATAAAGGGAAAGCCTATCCAAAAGAACCAAGAAACAGGATTCTGGCAACAGAGGGCACCATCCCCTCACCCTGATTTTCTTATTTATCACCGCCAGATAGAACACTGTATATTGTCTGTCTCTCCCTGTTATAATGCAAGCTCCAAGAGACTGCTACTACAGAAGGAGACCAACTGCCGTCGCTATAACCTCTGGTTAAGAACAGAGAACAGTACCACATACACAGTAGGTAGCCAGTACGTGCTGAACGGATGAATCACGTTTTGCCTTTGAATCTCCTTATACCTCAAACATGCCTTACCTTTTTTATTATGCCGGTCAGAAAGGAGTTTCCTGACAAGCAACCACCAGAGTTGCAAATGAATTTTATTCTTAGCCTACTGTGATTTCGATCTCTACTTAATTTCATAAAAATGGGCTATTACTGCTGCCTGGACACAGCTTCCCCCGGTGCTTTTTTTCAGTGGATGCCTTTGTAAGGAGGCTAAAAAAAATGTCCAAGAAGTCTGCAAACTTCACCAGGACCAGAACCATGTCACCTTCACCTTGGTATTTCCTTGCATGTGTATGGCAGAAATTAGGGCTCAGAAATGTTTACTCAATTGAACCAAATCGCCAAGTCTTTCCCTATCTCTCTTCTGCACACTTCCTGCTACATTATCTTCTGGGTGCTAGCCCCCATTACTTTGCTCCACCCAGGGCTTCCTTTGGATTGAAACACTAAGAAAATTAGTAAATTCCTACCTTGTGGGTTATCTTTTATAAAAACAAGATTATTTAAATGAAAACCATTTACCCATGTGTTAATGTGGGCAATTAACAAGCTTCAAAAACAACTACCTCTTTAAAAACCAACACCCAAACATCAAAAGGTTAAAACAATTTACTTTCCACAGTGACAAATTCAAGCATAATTAGGTTGAAGTTACTATGCGTAGACTCACTCCTGGCACAGATTTCTATCTCCTTTCTTTTATGAATTACATCAGCTTCTAACTCCTGACTAATATGGCATATGGCAACGTCTGCAAATGATGCACATTTAAAGATGTCTTAAGGGCAGACCAGGTTCCAAAAGTATGATAAAAATCCTTTACAAACATACTATCAAACAGTCAGCTGGACGCTTTCCCAGTCTCTCTCACCTTTGCACAGATGAAGGGAGCTTTCTGGATAGTGCTGACTCACAGGCAGGGAGTTTAGAGTATTTTTCAAAGGTCAGGAAAAGATCTCCAAGCTGAGCTTGAAACTAGAAAGCACCGACAGCCCGCTCCATTCATGAACCTGAAGCCTCCCTCATCGATCGGCACCAAGTGGTTACCAGGGGCTGGGCAACAGGGAAAACCCAATGGCCTCTGCCTACAAGAGTTCACCAATATTCGCAGACATTTCACAGCGGTGGCCTCCTTACTTTTCCCTATGGGTCAACCCGGGCGGCGGAGCCGGACGACAGGAAGAAATCTCTTTTACGGGTGGCATTCTCAAGGGCGCGAACATCAACTGTCCCAGATCATTACTATCAGCAGGCTACGGAACAAGGAAGAGGCTGAGCCCGTCCACCCCGGGCTCTCGGCCGGGGC
Organism: Smutsia gigantea; assembly: GCA_032199065.1. Taxonomy (NCBI): domain Eukaryota; kingdom Metazoa; phylum Chordata; class Mammalia; order Pholidota; family Manidae; genus Smutsia; species Smutsia gigantea. The sequence continues at coordinate 51,755 of JAVSCE010019622.1, forward strand.
CCCAACACCACGGACGTTGCACACCCCTTCGGAGGGCCACTGCCCGGGAGCCCCATCCCCGACGGCGGCCCGGCCGCCCGCCCGACCCCCGCGCAGGCCGCGCCGCCCACTCTCGCACATGCGCACCTCTGGAAGACCCCCGAGTCCAGGGCCGCACGCAGCACCCAGCCAATAAGCGGGACCCCCGCCAGGTGCTTAATGTTCTTCAGGGGGATGCCCTTGCTGCCGCCCCGGGCCAGAATCAGCGCTGCCAGGTGCGGGGGCTTCTCCACACCTCGGCCCTGGCCGCCGCGGGAGTTGCGCTGCAGCTTCGGCGGCCGCCCCCGGGACGGCCGCCCCCGCGGGTTGGAGACGGAGGTGGCGGCCCCCTTCTCCACCGAGTCCATCTTCCTCCCACGCCTCCTCCCCAGCTTCTCCACATCCGGGAGCTCTTGCCTCGCCACCTCAGCTCGGCGCCGCCCGATCTCCCCGCCCGCCCGCTCGCTAGGAAGGCTGCGTCTGGTCCCGCCCCTCGCAGGGCACGCCGGGAATTGTAGTCCGCGGCCGCCCCACCTGGTCCGCGGGCCGAGGGGCTGTGACCCGCGGGCCCGACCCCAGGCCGAGCAGAGAGACTCCAGAGGCGACTGGAGCGCAGCGAGGCTTCTGGAGGGGAGGGGGGTGGTGCTGGACGTTGTATGGAGATTTCTGAAATAGGTAACACAGGTTATTGATCTTTTGCTCAAGAACTTCCCCGCGTAGGAATTGTAGTAGTTTTCCCATAGCACCCTGGTGCACCCTAACATGGATCAGTTTCCTATTTAAAAATTATATTGCAAATGTATATCTTTCTGCTATGCTCCTGACTCTTTATTTGCAAGAGATTATCTCCTTCGAATGTCCTGCAGGCGCCTTAAATTCGACATTTAAAAAACGCAGCTCTCCTTATGGGCTCAAAATGCTTCTACCTCTGCATTTTCTGTCATCACCAGTCACCTAGCACCAAAGACTTGAAAGTTTGACTGTTCCTTGACTCTACCTTGACTGTTCCCCTCTAGTGTAGTAATCACTTATTCTTGGTTTGTTTTTTGTCTTTTTTGGTCTGCTAAAAATCTTCTTTTTAGAAATCGTTACCTCTCTTACCTGATGGGGTTTTCACTGCACTGTACCAGAGGGTGTGTGTGACTTAAGCAAGTGGACATAGTATCTCACCATCCTGACGTGGTCTAGGTGCAGGCATATCACTAAGCAGATTCTATTGGAGTAATTTTCAGAGACTCTAGGGTAGAAAGGATCTTTCTCTTGCTGAGTTTTTGAGTGCTAAGGACCCTATAAACCTGATTCCTCAGGGCAGGATGAGGGAAGGTGTGGCGGCGGGGGGCGGTTGCTGTTCTGAAATGAGCTGGAAGACAGATCACACTGAAGAAAGCAGGGCCAGGACATGCAGGAGGAGAGAGAAGGAGGCCTGATGGCATCATTTAAACCTTTTGATCCAGCCAAGAGGTTCAAAGGCAGATACATACATGCACACACACACCCCCTTTTTTTTTTTACAGATTTTTGAGAAAGTATCTGCTCTAACACCCATTTTGTCTTTTACCAATATTGCAAGCCTGTATCTGGAAACAGAACCTCTCCTTGCCTGTCCTAGGTGGAGACTTAACACACCCAGAAGGAGTGGAAGGTAGTGGTATTGCTGTCCCTTCCCAAGAAGGGCACAAAGGCCTTGTGCTGCTCGGGCTTTGGCCCTTTCTAGGATAGACCCTGGAAACTTCCCATCTCTTTGCCTGTGAAGTTGCTAGTGACCCACCCTTCCTAGGACTAGTTCTGGGATGAGGTGCTGTACTTAAAGACAGGGAGAAGGTTGGCTGTGAACAGCCATCGGTGCACTGCCTGAGGAAGGGAACCAGGCCCCAAGAGCCAGCCTAGCACTACAGGTCAAGTGGTCAGTTTGCCCCTGCATACGGGTCTTTTGAATTGGACCTTTGCAGTTACTGTGCTTCAGAGACACCGACACTGATTTTTTTGGTAACCACGTGAAGAGGATATCTACTGCCTCTACTCATCAAATACTCTTCTTTCTCCAACCCCCAAAATGATCTTAGCTCTCACTAGTAATATACTTGCCACTTGCCACAGTAATTCCCTGGAGACTCATAAACCCTAGTGGCCACCAGTCCCAAGTAGGCTGACTCCTGTGATACATCGGTGTCCTCCAAGCTGGGAACATGGGGGCACCACTGTTACTTATCAAAGGAGATTACAGCAATTTGCATTAATGCCGTGAGACTGTGGATTCCTCCAGGAGAGGGACAGTTTCTTCTTTGTAATTGCATCCAGGACAATGTGTGAGTCACTTTGTGCTCATTAAATGTCAGTGAACTGCAATTTATATTCCTTTTCCAGTGTCTGCCCACACATACTTTTGTTTATAGTTGCAATCTTCTGATAACAAAGCATTTTGTATTATTTGTATTGTTACAGTACAATTCTGGTTAGACCTGACAACTGACTGATCTTAATCATGAGAGAAAGAGAGAGAGAGAGAGAGAGAGAGAGAGAGAGAGAGAGAGAAGGTGGTAGTAAAAGTGGAAGGTGAGTCATCCAGTTCAATATGTGGCAAATGGAACTTTGATAGTTTTTTCAATTAAAATAGAGTAAACCCATTTAATGTTTTCTTCTGTTTAATCAACAGCCACAGTTTCAATTAAGCATGATGAATAAACTATAGAGATCTGCTGTACAGCATTATACCTATAGTCAACAATAATGTACACTTAAAGGTTTGTTAAGACAGTAGAACTTACGTTTTTAACACAATAAAATAAATTAAAAAAAATGGAATGACTGTGTCAGGAAGGGGAAATGTTAGTGTGTCTTGAATTACTTTGGAGAAGTAAAAATAAACAACTCTCAAAGCCAGTATTTGGACTCATCCTTCCTTTAAAGGTGAGTGTGAAGTATTGCTGCCAAAGAATAATCAGTTCATATTTATAGGGAAAGAATAATATTATTATCTGTTGTTTTATGATTCCATATACGAACACAACCAAGACACAGAGGGATCCTTTCATTCATTCATTCGTTCACATTTATTGCATTAGCCCACTTACATAACTCTTTGGATCTTCTGCAATGCCAGGCCCTGTGCCACGCTTTAGGAATACCGAAGCAAGGTGACTAGGACATGGGGCTTAGAGTTCTGAGAGGGAGGCGGGCCAGCCTCAGTTGGAGGTGCCTAGTGCTGTGATTGAAGTGTGTACGCTGAGATAGGCGAGAACGGGGGCTGTCTAGGTTGGCATGAGATATTTGTTGGCTGAGATAGCTCTTAAAAAGCTGTTAAAAGTGTAAGAATGTTCTAGGTTGAGGGGAACAGCATTATGGAAGGCACAGAGGAATGAAACAGCATGCTGACATGGGAAACTTGAATAGGCCATTATAATTGGAGCATGTGATTGTCGGTTAGTGGTAGGTGATGAGAACTGAGAGGAACACATGGGCCAGACTGCAGCACATGAAGGTATTCCCTGCTGAACTTTGTCAAGGAAGTTACGGAAAGTAGGAGCATGACACAATTCGCTTTGTTTATTCTTTTGACAAATCATTATTGCATGACTACTATGTGTCACGTTCTTTTCTGGGCACTGGAAAAGTACATTGGAGATGATGAAAAGTGCCCAATTTCTGAATCGATCTTACAGGCATAGCTAATAGGATTTTCTGACAGACCAGATGAGGAGTGTGACAGAAAAAGGGGGAGACGAGTGACAGTAGGCTCTTTGTCCTGACCATTTATAGGAAGGAGCTGCTATTAACTGAGATGGAAAAGACTATAAAAGGAACAATTTAGGGAGTGGAATTAGGAGTCCTGTTGAATACATGTCAGGCCTGAGACACCTTTAGAGTTATAAAAGTGGGATACTGTGTATGTGGCCCGGAGATGATGTGTATGTGGGAGAGATCTAGGGTATAAAGAGAACTTTGGAGTCATCAGCATAGATATAGTATTCAAAGATGAGATATATTAGGTGATAGTGGATAGAAGAGAGAAGAAACTCGATGAGATCAGCTAGAATGAAAAGTTAGTAGAAAAGAACTCTAAAGATAGAGGCTGAGGGCCCTCCACCATGTGGAGATTAAGGACATGAAGAGGAGAAAGCAGAAGAGACAGATAGAATGGCCTAAACATAGCAGGGAAACCAGCACAATAGCCTGAGATCTCAATGAACCAAAGGTTGGAAGGAGGAAAAAGTGATCAGTTATATCAAATGCTATGAAGATCATATAAGAAAAGACTGTTATACTTAGCAATGGGGAGTCATTAGTGATCTTAAGGAAGCAGGTCTTCTGGCAGAACCTGACTGGAGTGGAATGAAGGATGGAATGAAGGAGGGAATGTGAGGAGGGAAGGTGGAGTTTGTGAGTATGAGCAACTCAAGAGTTTTGGCGTAAAGACAGGGGAAAGGAACAGTAGATGAAGGGTTAGGTGGAGCCAGAGATTTTTGATTTTTAAATTACGAGGTGGGAAATAATAACTAGGTTGCATGGTGACAAGGGGAAGTAGAGAGGGAAAAATTATTGATGCAAAAGAAAGAGGGAAGAATTGTGGACTCTTCTTTAGTAGACCACAGGGGATGTGGTACGATTCTAGGTGGCAGGACTAGCTTTGGCTAGTAACAGAAGAGAAGATGCACTTGATGGGCACATGTTCAGGTATGTGGGTTGACATGGTACCCAGACCAGACAAAAAGATCATAAGAAAACTACAGACCAATATCCCTATGACTATAGACACAGAAATCTTCAGTAATACTAGTGTATTTGTTTACTGTGACTGCTATAACAAATTACCTTCCTTCCTTCCTTCGTCTTTCTTTTAATAGCTGAAGAAAGAAGGAAGTCCACCCCAACCTCAGATTCTAGGGATGAATCACCAGAAGACTACATTAATAAACTCCAAATAGGCAATAAATTGGTAAATTTTTTTAAGTCCATGCTGGTCCCCAAATCCTAGATATTCCAAGATGGTGTAATGATAGCACACAAAGAGGAGAAATTTCAACCATGGCCAGACTCTATTGCTGAGACCTAACTTAGGATGCACGTCCCTCAAACAGAGATATGAAGTGAAAGATTATTGAACAAGAAGGCTTCTACAGCAAACAAAGTTGTAAATGCTTTGGTGTTTGTGACCTTATAAAACTTGACTAGGCATTGGCTACCTGAGAGTAACATAATAAACTTTGCAATTTTCATCGTGGTAAATGATTTTTAAAAACTCATAGATACGTTAATGCTAGGTAAATTATTCCAAGAAGCAGGGTGGAAAGGAGCTGTAGAAAACTCGAAAATTTGTACAGAGCAAGTGTGAGAAGGGTTAATCTGCAGGAAAATGCTACTGTGGATGCTTGGATTATTTGTTAAGACTGGAATGACTCACTGTACCGTTACCTGTCTCTCCCTACCAAATTCTTACTGATAGTGACTCTCGGAGGAACTACTGAGCTCAGAGCCAGGAAGGCTTTCAGCTGCTTTCATCAGAACCCCAGGGCAGCAGTTGGTAAGGGGCACGGCAGAGCTGCTTGTGGTATTAAAAACATCTGGTAAAAACCTGTTGGCAGTTAGAGAACCTCTGGACAAAACATCAGGTCCTTAATGACACACGCTTTTAAACCATTGTTTTGTGACTGGCTCCGGAGAAGAGAAGGTGGGGTGAAGCAGGTGAGCCAGAACTGCCAGGAGAGTCATCCTCTGTTACAGAGAAAGCCAGATTGGGCTGGGAAGCAACCAAGACTTAGTGTTCTATAAAGCTCTGGAATTAGTCCTTCAAAGATGACATTTAAGGCCAACAGAACCAGAAAAGGTTCTACCTAACCCTGAAGGGAGAATGCTTCCAGAACACTGCAATGTGGTAAAATTCAAAATACCCACCACTTTGATGATGTTAATGGAGAATGGCCATTTTCTAGGAGGATATATTATTTATAATATAGTTACCATTTATTGAGAACTCATGTCCCATGCAAACTGCTGAGTCTTTACCTGCATCATTGTGTTACAACCTGGAGCAGCCCTAAACCACCTAACATCATCCTCAATTGCAGACTGAGCCCCCAAAGTAATGTTAACCCTGTTCAAGATCCCACAGCTGCCAAGTGGTCAAGGTGAGATTTGAATGCAGTCTTGAACTCTAGAAGCTGGATTCTAAACCCCTATGCTATGAGAACCAGTCTTGAATGATATAGTACTTAAAGTCTAATTTGGTGGGAAGAGGAAAGACCACAGAGAACACCTGGACTCAAGATGGACAGGCTCTAGCAACAGATGTTTCTGCAGCATGGTGACTTGTCTCGTGTAGGTGGGGTTCTCAGGCAAGATGGTGGGAAAGCTACGGAAATCATGAGACCTTAGGAGTGAACCAGTACTAATCTCATCAGATGCCTTCATCTGCTACTTCCAGAAGGGTGGCTGATGGAGAATTCCACTGTTCGCTATGCACTTGCCATAGAGTCTGTAATAGGGTGGAAAGGAGGTATTCCAAGAGAAGCCACTTAGCAAGTAGAGACACAAGGGTGTTACTCTGACCAGAGGATGAAGAGGGTGGGTCACCTGACCAGACCATTGCCCCCAGATTTTGCCTTGAGCAGAGACAGCTGCTAGGCCCAGGTCACACAGGGCCAAATAAATAGGGCACAGCCAGAAGGTCCAGCCCCATTCCTGAAAGAGCCTGCAAAGCGGGGGAAGGAGGCTATGGACAGAGGTGAATAACATATAGGAGATGTCAGAAAGTTGTGTGTCCTGGTCACATGCACTGCTCTTGCTCTGCCTGGGCATGGGACTGGCCAGTATTGTTCCTTTGAAGCATATGGGAGTCTATGAGCCTGGGAGGAAGCTAGAAATACCAGAGTGTCCCAGTTAACACAATGCCCTTTTCTCCAACGGCTATAACGTGATGTGCCCGCAGGGGGCAGAAGATCATTGCATGGGATTAGAAGATTCTAGAGAGAGTAGAATGTCATGTTTTGTGTTCAGATCTTCCCTTTACCATATTAATTGACTGACCTTAGTGTTTATGAGTCTGTTTTTTCATCTGCTTATAGATCTAATAATAATAATGACCACATCCTAAACTGTTTTGAAGATTAAGTGACAATGCATAAAAAGCCTTCAGTACAGCGAGTAACATATACTAAAGGTCCAATAAGTGGAGTTATTGAAATATTTATGTATTAGAGAAAAAAATGTTAATTCATGAGCTGGCACAACGTTTCATATTTCATAAGAAGATAACTGAGGCTTCTTTGAAAGCACAATGCTTTCAGAGGCTCTGTGGAGTGAGAAGATGAAATTTTGGGTAGAATATGTGAAGAGCACAGCTTGGATGAGGTGGAGTCAGAGTGGGAGAAAACACACAAGGTGTAGTATGTAGAGTGAGATCAATAATACCGCGGAAGCAAGGAATCCAAACTGGTGGTGATCAGGTGCCCTGCGAGCCCCCAGGCTTGTTCACACAGTCACACCATCTCTTAGTCCTCATAGAAACTCAGAGGGGTACTGGAAGTCCAGCCATGTGTAGAATGGGAGTTTGGGCAAAGTTTATTTAAATTGTGAAGAACAAGGTAACCACAGCAGGTTCAAGGACTCTGAGGACTTACAATTGGATACAATTATTATTATCTGATACTTGGTTACAATTATTATTAGTATGATTCCAAACTTACTTGTGTTGGTGAATGACTGGCAAAAATGGTGATGGGTCTTGAAGTACTCCGTTGTCTGTGTTTTCATCAAGGCATTTATGTTTTACTGAAGGAAGGTACAGGAAGCTGAATAACAGCTTCCCAGAGATGTCCAAATTCTAATCCTCAGAACCCGTGAGTATGTTAAATAGTAAAAGGGTCTTTGCAGGTGCAGGTAGGTTGAGGATCTTGAGATGAGGAGATTGTCCTGAATTACCCAAGGGGTTGTGGGGAAAGGGGGTCCATGTAACCACCAGGGGTCTTATAAGAGGGTGGCAGGTGTCAAAGTCAGAGAGAGAGGATGTCAAAACAGAAGCAGAGGCCAGAGAGAAGGAACTACACTGCTGGCTTTGAAAACAGAAGGTGCCAGGGACCAAGGGAAGCAAGTGACCTCAAGAACTTGGAAAAGTCAAGGCAACAATTCTCCCTGAGAGCCTTCAAAGGAATGAAGGTGGGCAGATGCCTTGATTTTAGCCCAGTGAGACTGATTGTGGACTTCTGACCGTAGAACTGTAAGATCATGAATTCGAGTTGTTTTAAGCCATTAGTTTGGAGTAATTTGTTACAGCATCAGTAGGAAGCTAATACAGAGGGAAGGTTTTGAGTGTTTGGGCAAGAATGGAAAACCAGAGAGGATGACATGGTGTCTGTCCTCTGCCAGGCCCTATAAGGTGGCACCTGGGTGCTGTAAAAGGAGCTGGAGAAGGAAGACGAAGGCACTGAGGTCAGGAAGGAGCCCGACGATGAGGGCACAAGCAGTGATGCTTAGGGCTCTGGGTGAGAAATACGCCACCACGGGGCAAGTGGAGAGCTGGCACTGCTCCCAGGCCAAGAGGTTTCTCCTAGATTTCTTAGCGGCTGTTCTGGGCACAGCAGAGAAAAGCTTCAGCACCCAGGATGGAGGTAGGGGTGGGGAGACAGTGCCCAAAGAACCGTCAGTGTCACTGATGGCTTAGGACTTGTTTCAAGAAATATTAGACATTCCTAAGGAGTCCTTGGAAGGCTTGAGGGACCTCAGTGGTAGGATGAGTTCTTACATGAACCAGACAGTTTGAAATCTTATCATTTTTGTTACTTCATCTATGGGAAGAAACTTGGATAACAGAAGGGTCTTAACATCCGTTTTAAGAATCCTGATACATGTAGCCAAATTGATTTCCAGGATTTATTTACACTGCTCCCAGGGATGAATGTGAGACCTTGGCAGAAAGCAAGGTGAAATGGTGAAATGGTGAAATGGATGAAGAAACCACACACTAAAAGGGTGTTGATATTTCCTGATCACTAGGTGGCCCTATTCCCACAGGCTGGAGAATTTGTTTCATAACCTCTGACCCCAAGAATTTGGGAAAAACATGAAAAGAGTTTGCCAGTTCAGTAAGCCAGGTGTTTTTAGGCTCTGGGTACTTTTTTTGAATCTGTTTTATTGGGTTATATTAATACAGGAGCTGCTTTTTTCACCTTGCCTTTTACTTACAAGTGTCCCATCACCAGCACCATGAAGATGGCCTTCTTATCTATGAAGTCAAATGGTTCTGGTACCTTGTAAGCTTGAGATATGGAAAAGGATAATGACACTGAAATTCTCCTGCTTTGAAGACTGAATTTCTTTTTCGTTTTGATAAAGATGGGAGGACAGCATATACAGAAAGTAAAAGGACTTTGTTTTTCACATTATATATTTTTTGGCCACAATATATTCATATAGCTACCCATCTCTTCATCCAACAAATATTTCTTGAGGGCTTTTTCTGAGAAAAATTAATTTCCTGAACATTGCAGTGGAGTTATGTAAATTAAACACACACACACACACACACACACACACACACACACACACACACACACACTCATGTTCAGCTCCAAATGTAAAGAAACTTAACATTTCGTGGAGGAGAACAGATATGTAAATCACTAAATATGCCATATGGGGAATAAAATATGTAATGTAAACCTTCAATTTTCACACATGATACATTGGCACTTTCTCTAACATTTATAATATTATCATACTAGAAAAACGTTTTGGTTTCTAACTGACAAAAAATGAAATTTTGAAACACAGCCATTTTAAATTCAACATCCGTATCTTCAAACATAAAGAGAAGTGACAAGAATCTATAAAACTGGCCTGAAATACATTAGAAAGTCCAAGAAATGGGAAAAATGAAGAATTTTACAGTGTCCTCTTAATGCCCAAAGAAAAACAAATGGAAATAAATAAATGACAGCTTCCATAGCAAGATCCTACTATGAAAATACTGGTAATATTTGAAAAATACTGATGTGTCTTCCCTATTACTTAAGTGTCCTTACTACTGTTTGGGCAAAATATTTTATTTTGTTTTATTCCCTAAATTTGGGTGTTGGTATTTGAGATGGCAGTCCTCTTTTGGTCCATGAGAGGGCCCTCTCTTATTTTTTCTCCCTTTCATTCCTAATCTCCGCTGGCTGTCCCCTTCTTCTCACAGACACCCTCATGTGTTTCATATATGTCCTTGGCTACGTTAACTATGTGTGAATGTGGCTTTGCTTTGTGCATGTATTTTAAATGCTCTGTGTAAAAGAGCTCTTTGTTTTTCACTTACTTAATTTTGTCCAGAATGGCTTTACCAATAGAGGGAGTGAGCAAAAGCACCAGCTAAGCTTGGAGACTAAAAGCAGGAAGGATGGGGAGTTAGGGAGATGCAGTTTAAGGGTGAAAACTTACAATTAAAAGATGAATAAGTTCTGGAGATCTAATGTACAGCATAATGGTTATAGTCAGCAATACTGTATTCTATACTCAAAGTTCTAAGAGACTATACAATTAGCACACAAAACGCAGGGGCACGGGGAAGGCAGTATAGCACAGAGAAGACACGTAGTGACTCTATAGCATCTTACTACGCTGATGGACAGTGACTGCAATGGAGTATGTGGGGGGGACTTGATAATGGGGGGAATCTAGTAACCACATGTTGCCCATGTGATTGTATATTAATGGTACCAAAAAAAAAAGATATACCAAAAGAAAAAAAAATTCTAAGAGACTAGATCTTAAATATGCTCACCACAAAAAAGGAAATGATAATTATATGATGATGTAGGTGCATTAGCTAAAGCTACAATGGTAATCATATTGTAATACATAAATATGTGAAGTCAACACATGTACACCTTAAGCTTACACAATGTTATATGTCAATTATACCTCAATTAAAAATGAATAAAATAGCACAGAAAGGACCAGTGCCTCCTCTTTAGCAGCGACTGGGAAAATGGCAAGACCCCATGGCTGGCCCATGCCATGGTTCAGTACAGATAGACAGCATCTACAGGCTGTGTATACGTAGGCAGAGCAACATAGATTTTCACTCCTAGCTTATTGTGGGGAACAGCCAAGTGACTTTCTGTGCACTGGAGGATAACTGAGAGAGGAAGGGCCTTGACCTCTCCAAGTTTCCTATATCTACAGAAGGAAGCACAGAGGTTGCAAAGAGGAAGATCATACGTATCAGACATAGCCAGGCTTATTGTCCATTGTTCTCATAGTCATGACAAAGAAGATGCAGTGTGACCTGCACAGATGCACAACTAAAGACCAGACTGAAATGCAGTTTGTGGCAGCAGCTACTAGAATAGATTGGCAGTAAGGACCAAGACCAGATGCTTCATCCTTATTTTTTGTTGTTATAAAAGCTCCCTACAATGTTGACATTACCCTAGAGATGGAGGAGGCCATGCAATTGACTGAGATTTTCTTTTTTATAGCTATGGGTGAGCAGCAGTGAAAATACATGTGATGGAGCAAGTATAAGAAAATTTCCTTGAATTGAATATAAGCTCTCCCACTTGAAGAGCAGTACAGAGTTATAGCACCTGAAAGAATTACATCAAAACTTCGGGGTAAAGGTATTGTCTTAACCTTCAGGCAACTTTATTGCAGCCATTTAATAGCTATACGAATTTTTAGTGGATTCCTTTAGATTTTCTAAATACAAGAATCTGTTATCTGCTGATGGTTTTGCTATTTTCTTTGCCATCTGTATGGCTTTTCTTTCTTTACTTGCCTAAATGCCCTGGCTAGAACCTCCAGGTTGAATAGAAGGAGTTAGAATAGACATTTTTGTCTGATTTAGTAGTTAGAATAGACATTTTTATCTGATTTATCTTTATTATGAAGAGCTTTCACTCTTTATGCTAACTCTGTCTTTTCCATAGATGTCCTTTATCAGGCTGAGGAAGTCTCCTTCTATTCCTAATTTGTTGAGTGTTTTTATCATGAAAAGGTGCTGGATATTTTTCAAATGACTTTCTGCATCTTTTACATTGAGATGATAATGTGTTTTTTGTCCTTTATTCTATTAATATGGTATAGTACACTGATTCATTTTGGGGGAATGTGAAACCAACCTTGCATTCCTGAGATAAATCCCTCTAGGTTGTGGTGTATAATCCTTTTTATATGTTGCTAGATATGGTATTCTAGTTGTGGTTGGCTGACTAATGGCCTCTGAGAAGATATATGTGTAATTCCTGGATGGAACCTGTGATTATTAATCTTTAGGGCAACGACTATGGAGATATGACTGAGTTAAAGAATTTGAGATGGATTATCCTGGACTATCCAGGTGGGCCCTATATGCAGTGATAAGTGTCCTTATAAAAGTTCGGCAGAGGAGATTAAAGACGTAATTAGAAAAGGCAATGTGACACAGAGAAAGAGATTGTGCTTTTAATTTGCATTTCCCTGATGATTATTCAGATTTTCTGTTCTTTACTGAGTCAGTTTTGTTGTTTTGCATCTTTCTAGGAATTTGTTCTTTTCATCTAGGTTATCTAATACATTTTGGTCATTAGTATTTTCATTATTATCAGTGATGATTATTATTCAAATTTTAGCAACCACTAAATAACCCTCCCCACTCCTCTATCTATCTATCTATCTATGACCTATCATCATCTATTATCTATCTGTATATCTATATCTGCATTCCTAATGATTATTTGAAAACCAGAAACTTGAACAGGCTACATCATGATGCTGCTCTGGATCAAATTTCCCTGAAAGGATTCATGTCTTCTATTATTTCAGGAAAGTTTTCTTGAATATAGCTTCAAATACACATTCTGTTTTTTCATTGAAATTATATTTTAGATGGGAATTTCAATGATGTGCATTTTGCCTGACTCTGACTTGTACAATTCCATTGCTTTTTCTTTAATCATTTTAACTGTTCATTCGTTCAGTGGACTTCCCTTATTTTTCTCCCTTACTGTATTTTCAGCAATTCCTATTTTCCCTTGTGCTTCGTTGAACTCACCTTTGTTCTGTGAATGTTTTTTTTTTATTAAGGTATTATTGATATACACTCTTACGAAGGTTTCACATGAAAAAACAATGTGGTGACTACTTTTACCCATATTATCAAGTCCACACCCATACTCCAATGCAGTTACTGTCCATCAGTGTAGTAAGATGCCATAGATTCACTGTTTGCCTTCTCTGTGCTACACTGTTTTCCCCGTGACCTCCCATACCAGGTGTACTAAAAATAATACCCCTCAATCACCTTCTCCTTCCCTCCCCACCTGCCTTCCCACACCCCTCCCCTTCGGAAACCACTAGTCCTTTCTTGGAGTCTGTGAGTCTGCTGCTATTTTGTTCCTTCAATTTTGCTGCGTCGTTATACTCCACAAATGAGGGAAATCATTTGGCACTTGTCTTTCTCTGCCTGGCTTATTTCACTGAGCATAATATCCTCCAGCTCCATCCATGTTGTTGCAAATGGTAGGATTTGTTTCTTTCTTATGGCTGAATAGTATTCCATTGTGTAGATGTACACATCTTCTTTATCCATTCATCTACTGATGGACACTTAGGTTGCTTCCATATCTTGGCTATTGTAAATAGTGCCGTGATAAACATAGGGGTGCATATGTCTTTTTAAATCTGAGAAGTTGTATTCTTTGGGTAAATTCCAAGGAGTGAGATTCCTGGGTCAAATGGTATTTCTATTTTTAGTTTTTTGAGGAATCTCCATATTGCTTTCAACAATGGTTGAACTAGGTTACATTCTCACCATCAGTGTAGGAGGGTTCCCCTTTCTCTGCATCCTTGCCAGCATTTGTTGTTCTTAGTCTTTTGGATGGTGGCCATCCTTAGTGGTGTGGTTTCTCATTGGTGATATCTGATTGTGGTTTTAATTTGCATTTCCCTGATGATTAGTGTTGTGGAGCATCTTTCTTGTGTCTGTTGGCCATCTGAATTTCTTCTTTGGAGAATGGTCTCTTCATATCCTCTGCCCATTTTATAATTGGGTTATTTGCTTTTTCGTTGTTGAGGCATGTGAGTTCTTTATATATTTTGGATGTTAACCCCTCGTCAGATATGTCATTTACAAATATATTCTCCCATACTGTAGGATGCCTTTTTGTTCTGTTGATGGTGTCCTTTGCCGTACAGAAGCCTTTAGTTTGATGTAGCCCCACGTGTTCATTTTTGCTTTTGTTTCCCTTGCACAAGGAGATGCATTCAGGAAGAAGTTGCTCATGCTTATATTCAGGAGATTTTTTCCTATGTTGTCTTCTAAGAGTTTTATGGTTTCATGACTTACATTCAGGTCTTTGATCCATTTTGAGTTTACTTCTGTGTATGGGGTTAAACAATAATCCAGTTTCATTCTCTTATATGTAGCTATCCAGTTTTGCCAAAACCAGTTGTTGAAGAGGCTGTCATTTCCCCATTGTATGTCCATAGCTCCTTTATCATATATTAATTGACCATATATGGTTGGGTTTATATCAGGGCTCTCAAGTCTGTTCCATTGGTCTCTGGGACTGTTCTTGTTCCAGTACCAAATTGTCCTGATTACTGTGGCTTTGTAGTAGAGCTTGAAGTTGGGGAGCATAATCCCCACAGCTTTATTCTTCCTTCTCAGGACTGCTTTGGCTATTCGGAGCCTTTTGTGGTTCCATATGAATTTTAGGACGATTTGCTCAAGTTCACTGAAGAATGCTGTTGATATTTTGATAGGGATTACATTGAATTTGTAGATTGCTTTAGGAACGATGGCCAATTTGACAATATTAATTCTGCCTATCCATGAGCACGGGATGTGTTTCCATTTATTCGTATCTTCTTTAATGTCTCTCATGAGTGTCTTGTAGTTTTCAAAGTCTAGATCTTTCACTTCCTTGGTTAGGTTTATTCCTAGGTATTTTATTCTTTTTGATGCAATTGTGAATGGAATTGTTTTCCTGATTTCACTTTCTGCTAGTTCATCATTAGTATATAGGAATGCCACAGATTTCTGCATATTAATTTAGTATCCTGCAACTTTGCTGAATTCAGATATTAGATCTAGTAGTTTTGGAGTAGATACTTTAGGGTTTTTTATGTACAATATCATGTCATATGCAAACAGGGACAGTTTAACTTCTTCCTTGCCAATCTAGATGCCTTTTATTTCTTTGTGTTGTCTTACTGCTGTGGGTAGGACCTCCAGAACTATGTTGAATAGAAGTGGGGAGAGTGGGCATCCTTGTCTTGTTTCCAATCTTAAAGGAAAAACTTTCAACTTCTCACTGTTAAGTATAATGTTGGCTGTGGGTTTGTCACATATGGCCTTTATTATGTTGAGGTACTTGCCCTCTATACCCATTTTGTTGAGAGTTTTTATCATGAACGGGTGTTGAATTTTGTCAAATACTTTTCAGCATCTATGGAGATGATCATGTGGTTTTTGTCTTTCTTTTTGTTGATGTGGTGGATGATGTTGATGGATTTTTGAATGTTGTACCATCCTTGTATCTCTGGAATAAATCCTACTTGATCATGATGGATGATCTTTTTTATGTATTTTTGAATTCAGTTTGCTAATATTTTGTTGTGTATTTTTGCATCTATGTTCATCAGGGATATTGGTCTGTAGTTTTCTTTTTTTGTGGTTTCTTTGCCTGGTTTTGGTATTAGAGTGATTCTGGCCTCATAGAATGAGTTTGGAAGTATTCCCTCTTCTTCTACTCTTTGGAAAACTTTAAGGAGGATGGGTATTATGTCTTCATTAAATGTTTGATAAAATTCAGCAGTAAAGCCATCTGGTACAGGTGTTTTGTTCTTAGGTAGTTTTCTGATTACCAGTTCAATTTCATTGCTGGTAATTGGTCTGTTCAGATTTTCTGTTTCTTCCTGGGTCAGCCTTGGAAGGTTGTATTTTTCTAGAAAGTTGTCCATTTCTTCTAGGTTATCCAGTTTGTTAGCATAATTTTTCATAGTATTCTCTAATAATTCTTTGTATTTCTGTGGTGTCTGTAGTGATTTTTCCTTTCTCATTTCTGATTCTGTTTATGTGTGTAGACTCTTTTTTTTTGATAAGTCAGGCTAGGGGTTTATCTATTTTGTTTATTTTCTCAAAGTACCATCTCCTGCTTTCATTGATTCTTTCTATTGTTTTATTCTTCTCAAATTTATTTATTTATGCTCTAATCTTTATTATGTCCCTTCTTCTAATGACTTTGGGCCTCATTTGTTCTTCTTTTTCAAGTTTCATTAATTGTGAGTTTAGACTGTTCATATGGGATTGTTCTTCTTTCCTGAGGTAGGCCTGTATTGCAATATATTTTTTCTCTTAGCACGGCCTTCACTGCACCCCACAGATTTTGTGGTGTTGAATTATTGTTTTCATTTGTCTCCATATGTTGCTTGATGTCTGTTTTAATTTGGTCATTGATCCATTGGTTATTTAGGAGCATGTTGTGAAGGCTCCATGTGTTTGTGGGATTTTTAAAAATTTCTTTGCATAATTTATTTCTAGTTTCATACCTTTGTGGTCTGAGAAACTGGTTGGTACAATTTCAATCTTTTAATTTACTGAGGCTCTTTTTGTGGCCTAGGACATGATCTATTCTTGAAAATGTTCCATGTGCAGTTGAGAAGAATGTGTATTCTGCTGCTTTTGGGTGTAGAGTTCTGTAGATGTCTGTTAGGTCCATCTGTTCAAATGTGTTGTTCAGTGCTTCTGTCGTCTTACTTATTTTCTGTGTGGTTGATCTGTCTTTTGAAGTGAGTGGAGTGTTGGAGTCTCCTAGAATGAATGCATTGCATTCTATTTCCTCTTTTAATTCTGTTAGTATTTGTTTCACATATGTAGGTTTTCCTGTGTTGGGTGCATAGATATTTATAATGGTTGTATCTTCTTGTTGGATTGACCCCTTTATCATTATGTAATGTCCTTCTTTGTCTCTTGTGACTTTCTTTGTTTTGAAGTCTATTTTGTCTGATATAAGTACTGCAACTCCTGCTCTTTTGTCCCTATTAGTTGCATGAAATATCTTTTCCATCCCTTTACTTTTAGTCTGTGTATATCTTTGGGTTTGAAGTGAGTCTCTTGTAGGTAGCATATACATGGGTCTTCTTTTTTAATCCATTCAGTGACTCTATGTCTTTTGACTGGTGCATTCAGACCATTTACATTTAGTGCCATTTACTTTTTGCCATTGCAGGTATTAGATTCATGGTTACCAAAGGTTCAAGGTTAACTTCCTTACTATCTAAGAGTCTAACTTAACTCAGTTAATATGTTATCACAAACACAGTTTAAAGGTTCTTTTTCTCTACTCCTTTTTCTTCCTCCTCCATTCTTTATATATTAGGTTTCATATTCTGTACTCTTTGTCTATCCCTTGATTGACTTTGGGGATAGTTGATTTAAGTTTGCATTTGCTTAGTAACTAACTGTTCTACTTTCTTTACTGTGGTTTTATTACCTCTGGTGACAGCTATTAAACCTTAGGAACACTTCCATCTATAGTAGTCCCTCCAAAATACACTATAGAGATGGTTTATGGGAGGTAAATTCTCTCAGCTTTTGCTTATCTGAAAATTGTTTAATCCCTCCTTCAAATTTCAATGATAACCTTCCTGGATAAAGTATTCTTGGTTTGAGCCCTTATTGCTTCATTGCATTAAATACATCATGTCACTCCCTTCTGGCCTGTAAGGTTTCTGCTGAGAAGTCCGATGATAGCCTGATGGGCTTTCCTTGGTATGTGATCTTATTTCTCTCTCTGGCTGCTTTTGATAGTCTGTCCTTATCCTTGATCTTTGCCATTTTAATTACTATATGTCTTGATGTTGTCTTCCTTGGGTCCCTTGTGTTGGGAGATCTGCGCACCTCCATGGCCTGAGAGACTATCTCCTCCCCCAGATTGGGAAAGTTTTCAGCAATCACCTCCTCAAAGACACTTTCTATTCCTTTTTCTCTCTCTTCTTCTTCTGGTACCCCTATAATGCGAATATTGTTCCGTTTGGATTGGTTACACAGGTGTCTCAATATTCTTTCATTCTTAGAGATACTTTTTTGTCTCTGTGCCTCAGCTTCTTTGTATTCCTCTTCTCTAGTTTCTATTTCATTTATCATCTCCTCCACCATATCTGATCTGCTTTTAAAACTTTCCATTGTATATTTCATTTCTGATACGGTGTTCTGTAATAATTGGATCTCCAAAGGAAATCCTCCCTGTGTTCTTGAATATTTTTCTGCACTTCCATGAGCATGTTAATGATTTTTATTTTGAAATCCCGTTCAGGCAGATTCATGAGGTCAATTACATTTGAATTTTTCTCATGGGTTGTATTCATAATTTTACTTTGGACCAGGTTCCTTTGGCATTTCATATTTGTACATGGCGCCCTCTAGTGCTCAGAAGCTCTATTCTCTGGAGCTGCTCAGCCCCTGAAGCTATGTTGAGGATCACAGGGGAGCAGTATTGGTGCCTGGAGGGAGGAAAGAGCTGTTTCCTGCTTCCCGGCTGCTGTTCCTGTCTCCAGCACTCTAGATGCAGCTTCCCTTTGGCTGGCCTAATGCCAGGATAGGGTTTGCCAGTTTGCAAGCCCGGTGGGGCTGGCTGGGAGAAAGGCTCAGTAGGCTGCATATCACGGGGGGAGTCCTTGGAGCTCTGAAGCCAGCCAGGGAGCTGGAGCTCTTGAAGATCATGAAAGTTCCCAATCTGCTGGGCAGAGTGCACCTGTCCTTTCTACTGAGCAGTAAGCTCTGTGCAATCCTTGCCCCTTTAGCAGCCCTCTTGCTGTTAGGAAGTCTCTCAGACTGCCACCTTTCTTTTGTCCCAGGGTTGCCGGATATGAATCCCTGCTTTCTGCAAGCGGCTGGAATCTCAGTTTCTCCAGGTATTCTGCCTGTCTTAGCTTTCCAACCCCCTAATCATGAGAGTACCATGAAAACACCATGAAATGTAGGTTTGTGCTCTCAGATCAGATCTCTGAAGTTAGGTATTCAGCAGTCCCAGGCCTCCACTCACTGCGCTGTGTTTCTCTTTCTCCCACTGGTGAGCTGGGGTGGGGGAAGGGCTTGGGTCCCACCGCGCTATGGCTTTGGTCCTTTACCTTGTTCCATGAGGTTTATTCTTTTTTCCAGGTGTATGCAGTTTGGCACAGTCCTTTTTCTTGTTGCTCTTTCATGATTAGTTGTATTAATTATATTTTTGTATTACATGCGGTTTTAGGAGGAAGCCTCTGTCTCACCTCTCACCCCGCCATCTTTAATCCTATCTCCTGTGAATTATTTTGTTTTCTCTTTGTTTCTGATTTCTCCCAGTTTATATTCTGTGTTTCTCCACAAAATCTTTGTCAAGCTGCTGAATATCTGCTCTTTTTTCTTGTTTCATAGAGGCAAATTGCTTACTTAAGCTTTTTCTCATTTATATAAATATCTGGTGATAATTTTTATTTACACCTTGGTAACATTATTCTAACAAGTCTCCCTAACTTTTCAGTTGATTTTCCTGTTTCTTTCTTCTCCTTCTCCTTCCTCTCTTCTTTCTAGTATCTTTATGTGGATCCTGAACATATTTCTTTTTAAAAAATTCATGGTAAAACAGGTTATTTTCTCTAGCTATTTGCAGGAGTATAGGGGAATGAGGGCAGACCGAGGCTTCATGGCAGAAGTTCTGGGTAGGTAACCCTAAGGTTTGTGTATTTAACAAAGCAAAGTCTCTCTTCCACTGCTGCAGACACAGACTCCTTCATCAATAAACATCACCTCTGTGTGATTCCTCATTTGGGTTTGCCTGCAGCAATAGCCTGCAGTTAATGCTTGCTTCTTCTTCCTACTGTTGCAGGCCAGGGATATAAGGTTTTGTACCTTAGGGTGTGCACCTCTGTTTTAGGAAATGTACTTTTATTCTGGCTCTTTGAAGCTCTCCAGCAGCAGCACTGTTTTCTCCCTGCTTCCTTGTGGGCTTTGCCTGCTTGATCCTTATTCCCTTTGAAAGCCCTTTCACCTATTTTATGGTTTGGAGTTTGACTTGTCTTGTAGTTTTGCCAAAAACAACTCTAGTATTTTTGTTTCTCTTTTTTCTCATTGCTTTTGGATGATTTCCAGGAAGGGAATGCACAAATGCCAACTTGGTGCCATATGTTGAAACAAGATATTTCTATCTCAAATTTGGATGTTTCTTATCCTTGCTTTTTTCTCTGTAGCATGTAATGCTGTTTGAAAACATTTTACACACAGTAGAACTTCTTTCAAAACTGGAGTTAATCTTCTGATATTCTGCTACTGCTTTATCAACTAAGTTGAAGTAACTTCTAAATCCTTTGACGTCATTTCAACAATCTTCCCAGCATCTTCACCAGGAGTAGATTCTGTGTCAAGAAACCATTTTCTTTGCTCATCCATAAGAAGCAACTCCTTAAAGTTTTGTCATGAGATTCAGCAATTCAGTCCCATCTTTAGGCTCCACTTCTAATTCTAGTTCTCTTGCTGTTTCCATCACATCTCATCTACTTCCTCCACTGAAGTCTTGAATGTTTCAAGGTCTTCCATGAAGTTGGAGTCAACTACTTCCAAACTCTCATTTGTGTTGATATTCTGACCCCTTTCCATCAATCATGGATGTTCCTAGCGGCATCTAAAATGGCAAATCCTTCCAGCAGGTTTTCAATTGACTTTTCCCATAACCATCAGAGGAATCTCTATCTAGGGCAGTAACAGTCTTACCAAATGTATTTCTTAAATAAGAAGTCTTGAAAATCTAAATGACTATTTCATCCCTGGACTGTAGAATGGATGTTGTGTGAGCAGGCATGAAAACAACATTAATCTTGTACATCTCTATCAGAGTTTTTGGGTGACCAGGTGCATTGTAAATGAGCAGTAATTTTTTTAAAGGAATATTTTTCTGATCAGTAGGTCCCAACAGTGAGCTTAACATATTCAGTAAACCATGTTATAAACAGATGTGCTGTCATTCAGGCTTCATTGTTCCATTTATGGAGCACAGGCATATTTTTAAGGGCCCTAGGATTTCTGGAATGGTAAATGAGCATTGGCATCAACTTGAAGTCACCAGCTACATAGCCCCTAAAAAGAAAGTCAGCCTGTTCGTTAAAGCCTTGAAGCCAGTTTCTTCTCTTTAGCTATGAAAGGACTGATGGGGTGGGTCTTCTTCCAATAGAAGGCTGTTTCATCTACAAAGAAAATCTGTTGTTTACTGTAGCTATCTTCATTATCCCGGCAAATCTCCCGGATAGTCTGCTGCAGCCTCTCCATCAGCACTTGCTGCTTCACCTTACACGTTCATGTTATGGAGATGACTTCCTTCCTTAAACCTCATGAACCTAACCTCTGCTAGCTTCCAGCTGTTCTTCTGTAGCTTCTTCACCTCTGTCAGCCTTCACAGAATTGAAGAGAAGCCTCACTGGAGTAGCGCTTTTAATTTCCTTCAAGAACTTTTCCTTTGCATTAACAACTTGGCTATTTGGTACAAGAGGCCTAGCTTTCAGCCTGTCTTGGCTTTTGACATCCCTTCCTCACTAGCTTTTGATTTAAAATGAGAGATATGTGATTCTTCCTTTCTCTTGAACACTTAGAGGACATCGTAGGGTTTTTCAATGGCCTAATTTCAATATTGTGTCTCAGGGAATAGGGAGGTCTGAAAACAAGGAGAGAGCCAGGGAATGGCTGGTGGGTGGAGTAGTTTGACACACACAACATTTAGTAGGTTTACCATGTTCACTGATCACAGATCATCATAACAAATATAATTATCATGAAAAAGTTTGAAATACTATGAGAATTAACAAAATGTGACACAGAGGCAAGAAGTGAGGAAAGGTTGTTGGAAAAATGTTGCCAATAGACTTGCTAAATGTGGGATTGCCACCCACTTGCCATTTTAAAAAAATGCAGTATCTGTGAGGTGCAGTAAAACAAAGTATACCTGTAACCACTCATCCAGTGTTGATAACTTGTTCAAGTCTCTTAAAACTAAGATTTTGTTTAGTGTAGCTATCTTCATTATCTTGTTTCCTCGTGTGTTTGGGTGTATATAAAACCACTGCGTGTTCTAAGGTCTTAAGGCTCTCCAAAGCTGATGGGAACCTAGAAAAGTACTTGGTTACTTGAGAAAGTTTATTCTGCCTGCTATACTGAATCTTGACTTAGATCCACGATAGCGAAATGTGCTTTCTAATTGAAGGTGCAAATAAATAATGAGTAATGCTAATAACTTTAATAACTGCTCATTACTATGCCAGAAACATGCATCAAAACCCACCTGTATTGTCTATTTTTCAAATTCAATATATTTCTGCACCACATTAGTGTTCTCTAAAAGTGTATTATCTTTATAAAATACCAGGATAAAGGTCAAAACTCCAAAGAGTGGGGGTTAATGACCATCTCTATATTTTCTTTTATGATACATGTCAAGATCTTGGGTATCATAAAATTCTCATGTTATTGACTATTACAATTTTATGGGATATAAAATAAAAGGTAAATTGAGCACAGCTGATACTCATGGGATAAAATAAACTTGGAGGCACAAAGAATTTAATTCCATAGCCAAATCATACCTTTCCCACAATCCCTACCAAAAATATGTGTGAATTATCTGATTATTAAATATAAGAAAGGACAACAAAATTAGGAGTCTTAAAGTTCAAATAGAAACCAATTCAATTTTACATACACATTGGGAATGTATACAAGATATCTAAGCAGTATAAAGATGAGAAAGTACGTAGAGTCAACAAGGTGATACAAAAACAATCATTTTAATGCATTTAAAATCATTTAATTTAATTATTTAGTCATAATTAAATTTAACATTTAACTTGATGTTACCTAAATTAAATTATAAACTTATTTATATTTATAGTGTATATATAAATACAACTAAACATAGAAGTTACATTTTGTTATGTCATAGCTTACGACCAACATGGAAGGTTGATTACTATCAAGTTATTTTTATTTGTTATTGGAAGGCCTGATGAATACCTTAACTAATAAGAATAAACTCAAATGACACAAAGATAACTAAAGTTACTACATTTAAAAATTGTTCAGTAGAGTATCTTGAGTTCCTAAGAAAAAACAATAACTCACATTCTTAATAAAGAAATCAGAACTGAGTGAAATGAGAGACCCAAAACTATCAGTTTACCCTAGAAAAAAGTCCTGAAAAATTTTAACCTAGGATTTTTCTTCCCACAGTGTTCAAACAATACTACAAATGTCTCAGACACTCTTGGAAGTCTTTATTGTTTGCTTTTTCTGAATAGAATAAACTCATATCCTTGATTTGTTACCTAAATCTTAAACTACTGTGTTGTTATTTTTAGTAATCTTTTAATGAAAGCTAAAAGTCCTAACCAGAACTTCTCCTTGACTAGAGGTTTACAGTCTTTACTAGATCATGGGAGCACCTGGAGAAAGCACATACTTTGGGGTCGTATTCTACATGGTCTGTCACCATGATGACAATTTTAAATCCATTTCAATCCCTTCGGTTTCTGTCGCTAAACACCGTTATGATTGCTCTAATGGTGAGGATTACTCCTCGGATGCCCTCCACTGCAACCTGCCATTTTCCTTCTAATTGTTGTTAACCTGAATTCACAGGCATTGTTTGCAGAAAATTTGTGAAAAAGTGTTCCCCAGAGATTACTACAAAATTTGATTGTTGCCTATGTTCAACTTCTGGAGAGTATGACAATTTTCCTGATATTGTTCAGTTTCAGTTTGCTAAGTAAACAAAATTGTGCAAATCTTACTTTTACCTGTTTGTCTGCTTTTGACTTGATCTTTCAAACACGAGTTCTCTTTTATATGTTTCACAGTATTTTGGGGGGGTTATCTCCTACTAGGGTTCAGATAAACAAAGACTTTATATCATAATTTTTATTTTTCTTATAAAAGTTTATTCATTAAGGATGAAAGATGATGGCTCAGTAACCTGGAAAAGAATTTGATTTCATTCAATTGGACCTGTTTGAGAATGCTCAAGAAGTGACTTAAATTTAAAGTGCTCTGTTAGGAGCTATGATAGAACAGTTTGTAGACTGGAACATTTCATTGTATGAAATGTTTGTGCTTATGTAAAACAGAAATGATCACATGGTTTTGAATTGAGTGCATTTATAGTCTAAGCTTTTAAAATAGGTGGTAAACAAGTCACTTTGATTTCAGTAACATTTGGTTGTAGGAGGACAAATTATGATTTTTTAAGGTTTAATCTGATCAACATTATTAGGCCTTATTATGTGGAAGATACTAGAATGAGTAGGAGACAACTTTTATGCCCAAGTTATTATTGAAGGCATTATACAAGTGGAGTTAACAGAAGGTGAGTGGAGCAGTGTGAATACCAAAGAAAAAATAATAGAATTGGGGTGTTTTAAAGAGGAACAAACTACTTCCAGCTGAGAGTATCAGGAAAGACTTCAAGGAGTACATGCCCTTTTAAATGAGCCCTACAGAGGGGCAGGCTGGGCCTCTCCAGGCTATCAGACACTATAAGCATCATTGCCTTTCTGTCTCCCTGGTCCTCCTCCCAGACCTCTTTTTCTTTACCTATTAATAGGACACAGGGGAATTGCTCAACTCTCTTTTTCTTTTAAACACAATGGAGTATTAATGAGGGCTGAAGAATAACTGGTTTAAATAAAAATTACTAGCTCCTTCAGTTTATATACTTTTCTTTGTTTCATCCATACCATTCCTATTTCTGTGATTCACACTTAGCTCCATGAGGCCAAGTTTACCCACCATTGCACACCCAGAGCCAGCACATAGCAGGAATTCAATAAATATTTGCTAAGAGACCGAGCAAATGGAAAAAGGACAGGAAGGAAGGGAAGTCAGGATAATCGCACTTACAATTTCTTTCGTTATACTTCACCAATCTCATCTTTAAAGTCTGCCGTTTACCAATCTAAAAGCTAATTGTAGAATGATTAATGTGTTGGTAGGTGAGATGGTGCTCAATTTCCTTATAGATGCAAAGTGCTTAAAGCACAGGGAAAAGAAAACAAAACAGTAAAACAATGACCTTCTACTACTATGGAAACACAAAGACTTATATTCTACTGGAAACTATAAATTAATCGTATCAAATGAAGAAAATACCTTTGTGCTGATTCCAAAGGAAATAAAAATAAGAGGAGAATAAGGAGAGAAAATGTTGAAAATAAAATTTTGCTGAGACCATTGAATACTTAAAACTAAATGATAATACTTCAGGTCAGGTACTTCAGGTCTGTCAAAGGTATGGAAAAGAGTCTGTGTAACACATATTAGTTACAGATATCTGGTCTTTTGCTCATTTTGTCAGTGTGCACGCAGACCCCCACAGAACTCTCTTTATTTAATGTTTTCCTGTTAAAAAGTGACTTCTGATTGAGATTTAGTACAGCATGGAGAATATAGTCAATGATTCTGTAACATCTTTCTGTGTTAACACACAGTAACTGCACTAGCGGAGATCAGGATTTAACAATATGGGTAACTGTTAAACCACTGTGCTGCATATTTGAAAACAATATAAGATTGTATATCAATGATACTTCAATAAAAAAAAGTGACTTCTGGTTTTTTTTCACATCTTAACTTCATGGAACGTATTTATCCCTCATTACAATGTTTTTAGAAGAATATTTTATTACTAAAGCTCAATATAACTTCACTTTCACCTTGTTTATTGGAATTCTTTTTCATATTTAATTGTGGTTTATAATTAAGTGGCTGAAGCTACTTAACAAGGCATATATAAGGAAACTTGCTCCTATCCCTTTTCCTGTGCTCTAATTGCTTCCTCCTTCTACAGTATACTGCTTTTAATTTTTTTATGATTTATCTGCCCATTTAAAAAATAACACATATGTATGTATATATATATATAATATTGTTATTATATATAACAATAGTAATATATAATATCCCCTCCCTTTTCCTAGGTATATGACAGATTATACACAATTATATCTACCTTTTTTCAGTTCGCAATATACCTTAGAGATAATTCCATAGTAAATATAATGTCAAACAAAATGACTGGGGAAAATATTTGGAGTTACATTCCCCCAAAATTTGAAATTATTTGTAGACTTTTTGAAAAATCTGTCAATGGTCAACAAACAGTTGTTTATTAAACAAACATGTTAATTGTTTGGTAACCAAAAAGTATGTTTAAGCATTTATGATGTTGTTTGCATACATATGTATACACGCATACATGCATATATATGCTTTAGTGAGCTTTTGTTATCTTTTATAAAATTGGTAAGGGTTTTGATGTTTAATGTGTTAGTTCTAATTTTTCTCATTGAGATAATGGGATATATTCTCCAAGTTAGTGTTATCACAAGGACCGTCTGATTTCGAAAAAGAAATTAGTGATAATAAGAAGATACCTATATTTTATTTCTTTATCCTAATTTGCCAGTATGTGATGATTTTACTACCAAACAATAGATGACACTATAAGTATGTACTCTTTAGAGGCCAAATTAATTTCAGGTAAACTCCAACATGTAATTTATTTTATTTAATTGAAGCTGTCATGCCTAATATTGTTCAAAAAGGAATGCACCATTGTCTGAGGCCTGAGAATTTATTTCTGACATATTCAAAATTTCTATTCAAACTTTATTTGAAATACTACTAGTTCTAACTACTAAGAGTTTTTGTGTAGATAAAGATGATGTTACTGATATGAGTCTACACTTTTACAATTTAATTCAGTGTGGTGAATAATTTTGATGTGTTAATCATTCCAATGCTAGATTACTGGACTGACTATTCCTTAGCCAAGAGCAAATGGCCTACCCATCCCCCCACTTAAAAAAGAAATTCAAAGTAAGTTTCACATCAAAATCAGAGTTTTGTTGGTCTTCCTTAACTTGATCTTTTTTTTTTAACCTTGAATTTTTTTTGTTTCTTCTGAAAACTTGCCAATTTTCAGCAATATTTCACACAGATGATCACTCTTTTCTTCTGAAAACATGTTTTCTTGGCTTTCAGGATGCCACACCCTTCTGGTTTTCCATCTACCTCTCTAGTTGTTTCTTCTCTGCCTAGTCTTCCCCACTTCTCCCTAATTTTCTAATATTTTAATGTCGGAATGCCCCAGCATTGGCCAACTTCTTTTTCTTATCCACACTTGCTTCCTGACTGATATCGTCCAGGTTTAACAGTTTTAAATATAAGTAAAATGCCTACATCTTAAGTGGAGTCCACAAGATTCAATGATATAAACAGAATTGCTGTATTCCTTTAAGGCTGACCTGATGCAGAAGACGAGGAGGAGTTGCTAATTGAGTTACATTTAAATTCCACAGAATCATGGGATGTGTCACTGTGGGATCGCTGTGCCATTTGAGTTTGGTGACCATCTCTATGGTGATGATGCACAAATTTCTATTTCTAGCCTAGGCATCCTCTTGAATTCCAGATGTATATTCAACTGTTTATCTGGGAATTCTACTTGGATGCCTAATAAAAACTTAAATGTGCCCAAATTTTCTTCCCACCAACAGGCTCCAGTCTTATTTATCTCAGTAGAGGGCAACTCCATGTTTTTTCAGTTAATCAGGCAAAAAACATTAAAAGCATTCTTGACTATTTCCAGTCTGTCAAGTCGCTGCCCGTCTCTTGCTACTTCCTCTGTTACCACACTGGCTCAATCGGTTATCATCTCTTACCTGAATTATTGCAATAATCTTCCAACTGATCTCTCAGTCTCCACTCTGACTGCCTTACAATCAATTTTCAAGAGAGCAGCCATAGTGGTCCTGTCAAATATAAGTCAGTTTATATTATTCTTTAGCTCAAAGCTACAGTGGCTCCACAATTCACTTTGAATAAAATCAAAATCTCTATAATGAGCTAAAAGGTCAGACAAGATCTGGCTCTCATTACATCTTTGAGTTCATGGCTTAGCACTTTTTCTCTCATCCCATTCCAGCTATACTGGCCTCCTTGCTTTTCTTCAAACACAGTAGGTGTGCCCTACCTCAGGACCTTTGCACTGGCCATTCCTTTCGCCTGAAAGGGTCTCCTATAAGTATTTACACAATTTGCTCTCTTACTTCCTTGCTTTCTTCATGACTTACATTAATAGGAGTATAATGAGGGTCTTATTTATAATTTCAAATTTTAGGCCCCAGCACCCCCTTTCTCCTAGATTATTCTGTATTTTTTCCAAAGCATATATTCCTTTTGATGTAGTATTTATTGTATTATTTATTTCCTGCACTAAAACATAAGCTTTATATGAGCAGAAGTTATTGTCTTTTTTGGGTCACTTCTCCATAAGTACCTAAAACAGTGTCTGCCATATTGTGGGTGATCAATAAATAGTCATTAAATTATGAATGAATAAATGCATGGTGAGGTGGACAGTACATCATAATTTTTCAGTATTTAGGATCTCTAAATACCACTTAGTTTTCACTTAGAAACTATCATTAATTTTGAAGGTTGATTCACTCTCATAACAGATTTTTTCTTTTAACGCTGATTGAACCAATGGTAGGCCCACTAGAAAGAAATTTGAAAATATTAGACAAGGGCCAAGTTAAAAATATAACTCATACAATTTAAGGTATAATCGGTAGGTGCTTAATATTTGAGGAATGTTAATGATCTACATTGCCTAGTAAGAAAGGAAATGGACATTAATTGGGCTGCTAACATACATATAACGCGATAGGCCTTCAACATATATATTATCATTTACTCTTTGCAACACTGTGAGGTAGGCATTGACCTAATTCTGCTGACTTGGAGGTTTCTGTTCAGGAAGATAAAATTACTTGACCACCATCACACATGGCCTGTAGCACAGCTGGGGTTCAAACCTAGTTTTGATGTGTAAGCTCATGGTCTTTTTATGACACTCACCACTCAGCCTCCCTTGTCTTTTTAAGGGGAAATATGTTTAAATATGAAAAATCAGATAGTGATTTTTGAACATATTTAACACAGAGGTGCCTCATCTTCTAGATTCACCTCTAACTCCAATCTGGCCCAGGATGAACTTGATTTTATTTTATTTTAATTTAGAAGAAAGTGGGTGAAAGTGAAACACTTACGTTGGTCTCCTATGTCTATGCCCTCGATTCGGACGAGTGGAGTAGAGTATTTCAAGTTGTGTTACACAGTGAACCCATTAGTCTTTTATAAAGAACAAAGTAGGTTCATCTATACCATAAAATTATCCTGACAAGGTTATGATCAGTCTGCTTACTCGGTACTCTTAACAACCCATCTAGATTCTGTTTTGGTTCCCATAAAAAATTAACTGACCCCGTGACCTAAATTTGGATGGGAGACTGAAGATGGTCACAGAGCCCATGTTCTCCCCACCCCCGTTTTGTGGAATACCATAGGAAAAGTGTCGTTGGCACTTAAACTATAGCTTAGAGTCACAGAAAGTTCTTCCCTCTCTCATGCCCCAGTGTTAGGAGAGTGACATTTTAGGCCTGGAGATGTTTCACATCACTTTTATTTTGGGATCCCAAGTCTTGAGACAGCTGGTGAGTGTTAATGGCCAGGCACAGCGCTCAGGTCTGCACGTCCACTCTCTCCATTTTAGAAAAAGGGAAACATCCTGAGATGTGGTTCTCACAACACAAAGGAGACACTAAACCCCGGGATGATCCTCAGTGGGAGAGGAGTTATTTTTCAATTTGGCTCAGGACCAAGTGCCAAAAACATGTGAATCCATTGATTACATATTACTTCTTTTGGCCAAAAAATTAGAAATTATGAAACACACAAGAAAAACTTACTATGTTTTTCCACATCCTTTCTTTTCCCCAGATATAGTGTTTAAATTTGTACAGTTGTATTAAAGGTCCCATGGGAATGACACTTCCCACATGAACAGCTTCCTTTTGCTTATAAGAGATTCAATTCAATTTTCTGGCAGCTGAGGGGCCAATTTAAGGCTATGTAATTTAACCCTAGAAGTCCTTATATGTCACTACGTGGAAGAAGGGAAGGAAAAGAATGATAGACTATAAATGTCTGTAAGTTGACAGAAGATGGTCCTGTGTGATACTTGGCTTAACATTACCTTCATGCTATTCTTGCTTATGCCAACACAAAGCCCTTGTGACACAAGAGAAAAGATCAGGAGGATTGGAATACACAATAGTGCAATTCAGATCAATAGCCACATATTAAGATCCATATTCTAGGAACTCCGCTAGTTTGTTGAAGACTCAAGGTGAGTTATGTTCAGTCCCTGCCACAGACTTTACATGAGCAGAAAGAATGGGCTAGAATTTAAATGTGGCACCTCAGAAACCAAAATCAAGTATCATACATACAGCAGGAAGATATGATCAATTACCTTACAATAAATCCCTTTCAATACAATGATGCTACCCCTGTGCGCCACTATCAATCACGGGATGAAATGAAGTAGCAATTCCAGCTAATGAACTAGTTAGACTAATGAACCATCCAAAGTAAACTGAAACAGAGAAGCAGTTTACCTGTCTCCAGGAGATAGTTTATATTGTTATGCAATTCTATTATACTCCTACGAAGCTCAGATTATGATCCCTTCTAAGCAGAAAAAAATTTAGAAAATGGATGAAATTGGAAGGGTTCAGGGACATGTTCTGTTTCACTGATAAATTTTGTTGTTGTTTTAATCATTATACTGCCAGAGCCTATGGGGTCCCACAACCTCGTACCTCTAGGACGGAGGAAGATCTGATTCTTTTCATGCGGTGAGGATTCACTATACTTCACAGGAAACTCTGATAGCTATCTTTTAAGCTATAGAGTTCAACCTATAACAAAGCCTACTTAGCAATTTATTGAGTGTTACTTTATGCCACATTCTATATTAAGTGCATGTCCATATATCATCTTATTTACTCCTGTAATAACTCTCTAAAGAAGCTAAAATGATTCCCATTATTCAGAGGAAGGAATTATTCCAGATTAACTAACTGGCTGAAAGTTACTCATCAACTAAGTGGTCATGTCTGGATTCACAGCCAAGATGCCACAGTGACCAGACAGGACAAAATTAATGAATAATACTCAAACTGAAAAATTTCATCACTAATATAATTTGTTAATAAAAGTGTTTTTGCTTTATATGTAATTGCTGAGTGAGAATATCTCTGCACTTTCCAGAGTAGTCTTGAATTTGATAAAGCTTCAATTCCACTTAAGTAACAAGGTTTTTATCAATGTACTAACTAAAGTTAAACACTTTTCTCAAACAAAATAATGATTTGGGGAAGAAGGCTGGAGAGTTAAGAAAAATTGGTGTGTGGTGGATGTGTTTTAATTCTCCCCTTTCTAGAAAATTAAACAATTTTTTTTGTTGACATAATTTCTGCCAAGACATTGAAAAATGCTATATATCTAGAATATATATGCTCTGTAGAACAGACAGGCAAAGGGGATCCTTTAGTAGTGGTATTTGTATGGGAAACAGGAAACGGCATTAACATAATTAGATTATATGTCTCAATTATCCTCAAAGTGTAAAACATGCTTTTTCTTTTGCTATGCCTTTATAGTCTTCTTTTTTTATTCTTTTCCAGGGCATAAATTGCTTTTGCACTGTGAAGAAAGGTGTAGGTGAGGACTAATTTTTAATACAGCAATACAATTTTATAGCA
The DNA here is from genome assembly GCA_032199065.1 of Smutsia gigantea. NCBI lineage: Eukaryota > Metazoa > Chordata > Mammalia > Pholidota > Manidae > Smutsia > Smutsia gigantea. The sequence goes on from JAVSCE010019622.1 coordinate 83,411, forward strand.
CACAAACTTTATAAAACACACACATATACACATACACACATATGAATGTATATATATATATACAATCCTTAGGAAGACAGTGAATATCCAGAGAATGGCTGAAAACGCAGTGTCTGAACTCTGGTTCTGAAGATATATTTTGTTGCTCTCTACATAGTTTATTATCTCATTTCACAGCTTCCATAACACTTGGAAGAAATAAAATAACTCCCTGTAATTCCTATAGCTAATGAACATCTTTGTGGGTCCAACATATAGGGAAAGTGTGTGTTTGTTATTATTATTTTAAGGATAACAATAACAACGACTTTTTAAAACAGTTGGGTATTTGATCTCTGCAGGAGATTTACCTGTGATATTTAAATTAGGAGAAGAAGGTTCTTTTGGTAGTGAACGTGGGAGGATGTGAACCTGCAGCTGGACCCCAGCCAGGACCCCGGCCATGTGGAAGGAGCAGGTTCACACAGGGGGAAATAAACCCAACACCCAGAAAGATGCAAGAGAGAGACTGAGAGAGACCTGGTGGCACTAAAGTGCCGGTTCCAGTCCCTGAGGGCCCTGAAGCTGCTCTGACTCCTGGTTTCCTCACGCCCAGCAGCTCCTCATCTTTAATCTTGCAATAAATAACGCTAAATAAGAGATAAAGCTCTATATTCGGGTTTCCTGGAAAGTCCCAGCTTATACCGATTGTCCTGGTCTCCTGAATGGTTTAGTGTTTGTCTACATTTTTATTTTCTAAATAAGCATTATCGCTGATAGCTGCATTACAACAATCCAGTATCAGTTTGGTAGAGTGCTGCTTTTCACTGCTCGTCTCTGCAATGATCTCATCAGGGAGGGTGTGAGATGTGCTGTGATGGAGATTCTCTTGCAACGCGATTAAGTCTGAACGATGTCCAGCAACAGCCTGTCTCTCTTTTCCAAAATCACCCCACATGCCGCGTGACTCACACTTCTCTTTCAATGGCAGCATGCGGAGTGACTAAAGGTGCATCTAAAGACATCTTGCCGATCTCCAGTGGTGGTAGAGAGATGTTCAGATTTGCTGCCCTTGCTCACCAATCAAAGGCCTTCCATTTATGCCGTGGGCTATGCCACTGCCCGCAAGAGGTAGGAAGCTGCTGGGCCACCAGTTGGAATGTCACGATTAGGGTGAACTGTAGGAAGTCATAGGTTAGGGTTACACGAAATATATATAGGCAGTTGTAGGCAAAGCAGTCCTCACATAGGCCTCATGGAGTACAGCAGCACGAACCTTTTCCCTCCAGTGCTTTTGTCATTCATTGAATGGTAGAAATCTGCAGTTACTTATATTTTATTGTTGGATAATGCTTGAGCATTTTTCAATAGATCCTTTAGACAGGGGTGAGCTTCAAAAGACGAAAGTGCATTTCCATTGAAAAGTTAAATATTTCATTTCTAATTATCAAGAAAGCGCATGAAGAACATGTAACTTAAAGAAAACGCTGATGTCCATCATCACTGACCGCATGAAAATCAAAGGACACAATCTACTGAAGGAGAAGCAGCATCCATTTCAAACCTGAGTTGTTATTTTAAGAAGCATGTACCTGAAGACAACCATTTTATAAATTCAGACATGCATGGCATAGCTCTCATTTAGATCAAGTAGCTTTTATTAATTGTTTTATCATGTTTTCAGTTTGCAAGTTTTATTGTGCATGTGGGACAAGAGAAAGGATAGTAGGTGCTAAAAGATATTTTTAGTGAATGACTTATTTGTTGACAAAGAACAGAAAAGAACAGAACATTCATATGAGAGTAGATATAAGTATCATTGGAGAGACTAAATCTTAAGTACCTGCTGGGTAATAGGTGTTTAATAAATCCTCGTGGAATCAATGGCGCAGGTTTCCCACAGGTCATTAGACAGATGCTAAATATCTTTCAAGGACCTCTGCACTCTAATTGGCAATTTTAAAGCTTGCCAGTGCTCTCATTAGCTTATGCAATGAATAATGTTAAAATAATTAATACCTGTAAGTTTAGAGGGTTAGCTAACTAGGTCCTAAATATAAGGGTAGTGTTTTCTTTTCATAATATGGATTATTTTGCAAATAGCTATTAAAAATTTAAAGAATAAAAACACTAGTTGGCCAAAGTGCTGGTTGAATTTAGGAGCCCTTTCTACATGTGAAGCTACCATTTCAGGAGCTGCGTGGTGGTATTCTGCCAAGAGTTAATGACTATATTTCTGTGTTTTAGATTTGCCTCTAAGAATTAGGTTAAAAGATCTTATTTTTAAGTAGGTATTCAAAATGCAGTATTAATTCTTTGAATTTTCTTCTGTCTCCTATCAGTTTTTTAATTGACCTACAAAGAAAAAGCTACATGCTGAAAGGATTTTTAGAATTCTTTTAGAAATTAAGCAAGGCTTTTATCATGCCAATGATTTCCTAATTTAATAGTTTCATGGGTTGAATTCTTAAAGATATTATATTTTGCATGTCATTAAGCAAGGAATTAGGATACAACTTATCCTTTAAAGAGGCAAAAGTATTGTATAAAGGTTTATTTTTCTGCCTAGTTCCAAAGTCTGTATGTGTTTGTGTGTGTGTGCACACGTGCGTACACATGTGTGTATAACACCAGACTTCTAGATTAAAAGTCACACTGTAATTCTTTGGAAATCCATGGCAAAATAAGTTGAGAAGGAGGGTTTGGGCAATTTTCCAATGATTTTAGTAAAAGGAAATAGCTAAGGTTAATTGGCAGATATTTTGTTCATTGCCTAAACTTAAATAATTGCTCATTTATTTATTTTCCTTTGTTTACATATGTAGATTTGACCCAAGTGTACCAAAATATGTTGCCGATGGGGAGGGTTTTAAACATTCTAACATCTGAACTTGTTATTTCTCTTCCCCTCTATGTAAGAAGCCATGATGAGTAAGACAGACTTAGATACCTCATTTTGTCATCTGATTCAGAAAGAAATATGGTCCAGGCAGATTATCACTGATTCATGGTTCTCTCTTGTATCCTCTACTTAAACCCTCCCCACAAAGCCTGAATTCTCCACTGAGGTTTCCTGCATGTGCGAAGTGGGAACATTTGCAAGTTAGGATAGCAGAGTGATATATGGCCCAGAATCTCACTCCTCCACTACCCAAAGGAAAGGAACCAAACATAATAATGAGAAAGCTAAGGATTCACCAGAAGAAACCAATCACAGGACAAAATTAGGGAATACATTTTAAGATTTAAAAAATTTTATTTTTTGAAATAGAAACCAGAGTCTGAAGTGGACAGGTTTCTTTCCCAGCCTCTTCCAAGAAGCAAAAGAGGAACTGATGAGATTCTGAGAAATACCGCTCACAGCCTTCAGCATGGAGAGAAGGTGGCTAAGGGGCGAGAAAACAGCATAGGGAAGACTCCATGAATAGGTCAAGCAAAATCTCTTAAGAGTAGAGACCCCCACCTCCCATCAGAAGGCCTTGGTACAGGCTCCATAGCACTGAACTGAAATGGAAAAAATGAGTCAGCCCAAAGGGGTCACCCCCTGCCTGGAGAGAGGGGTCTCTGACACAGGATAATGACGAGGATCTTGGAAGACTAAGTGGAACCTGGGTCCTCAGCAAGTATTTTATTCAGCTTATCTGGTTCTCCCCTTTCCTTTCTCCACACCCCCAGCCTGCAGCCAGGGTATAGACTATCTGGTTACTTCAAGTGTAGAATTTAAGGGGCACGAGGGAACAGTCCACCATAATGGGGAAGAATATTTTTACTATCCTTCCACAGAAAATGTCAAAACCAATCATTTAGGGAGACATCTCTCAAGTGTGAAAAGCTTTGGGATCGGCTTACAAGTGTGTTTCACACAGACAGAGAAAACCAAAGGAAGAATTTGGACATTAGCCTTCCAAGTGTGTCGATACAATGGAGTTCTATTTTTCTAACCCCGGGAGTAGTAACACTCTTTCCCACAGTCATTTTGACTTTTCGGATGTTTCCTTTTAATCAAATTGTCATTAACATCTGTTTTAAGCCACAAGGCATTCCCATGGTAGCAAAACTATGATTATTTTTTCATATGGAGACTAATGGGAGCACTTGAATGGAGGAAAACAAACCAACAACTTGAAAAATCTTGGGATTAAGGGAAAAAAGCTTTGATCAATTAATATAAACCTGACTTTGTGGGGAGGAATGTGAGCAGGATACACTATTCACAGTAGTTTGGTGTTGAAAGCTGCAGAGAAGAACCACCCAGTAGAAAGACTTCAGTTATTCTAGACAAGTTTCAACTCACTCTTCTGTCTTATTACGCTTTCTTGGGATTTTCCCGAGATGGAAGGAGACTTTCAGACTTAGGCTGATTGTCATTAGTGGGCCTTATTGTCATAATCAATATGGCAAGACAAGGTTTTTCTTAATAGCTTTAGTACAGGATAAACCTAGGTATCAAGAACTATTGAATGATAACTAGAGAGAATACTTGTCTTTGTTGTTATGGCCATTCAAGGGTTAAAACTCTGAGTATCTCCTATGCCCACTGGTGTAAATTTTTACTGATTGCCATCACTGAGAAGTATTGGACAATTTTGTCCATTTGTTCTTTTTAGAACAGGTTCTTGACTTCTTTCCACAAACAAGATAGGAGCTGCATAAACAAGATAGAAGTTCTCTTTATCTTTCACTAAAAAGAATTCTAGAGACAGGCAGTCCAGGGCTAATATGGTTCTACAATTTTCAGGCTTCTTAACTCTTTCTGCTTTGTCATCTGTAGAGAGTGGCTTTCCTATTAAGTTTGCCTCATGCTTATAATGGCTGCTGGAGCTCCAGTCATCACATCCATAATAGGAAAAGGAAGGTCAAATGGTGCATGACCCTAGCTGTACATCCCCACTTTAATAAATCTTTCTAAGGATGTCATCTAACAACTTTCACTTATGTCTCATTGGTCAGAAATTAGCCATAGGCCACACTCAGCTACAGGGAAAACAAGGAAATGGAGTCTTTTAACTGAGCCCTTTGCCACTTGAATCAAACCATTACTATTTCCTTAAAGGAGAAAGGGAGAATGGATATTAATGCCTGCAGCTAGCAATCTCTGCCATATATAGGATTTAAAACTGTGTAATATTAGAACAACTGAGGATCTTTTCTTGGGCGTAAGAAATAAGAACTGAATAAATTTGAGTGAAGTTGAAAAATACCTTTGAATGTAATTAGAAGTGCAATGGTGGCCTTGCATGGGAGAAACCTGAGGATGGAATAGATTGTTGTCAAGGATGGCAGAGATTGCTAGCTTTTTTTGGGGTGCTAGATTTACCAGTGCTTATTTCATTCTTAAAAATTACTGGCTAACTGAATAGAAGCAGACCACGCATAAGCCAGTAATACAAATGTGTCATGAGCCAAGATTTGTTATTAGTCCATTTCAAAAAAGAAAGTGCAATTTTCAAACACTAATATTTTTAATTCAAAAATGACTCTAAAATACACATGGAAGAATAAATGGGTGGGAAAGCCAAGAAAAAAATGGGAAAAGGAGAATATAGAAAAAAATGCACCCTGTCAGATTTTAAAAACTCCTAACACATCATTTTAACTAAGCGCTTTGCTTCTTGGAAGGAGGATCCAGATCCTAGGCATAAACCCACGCTGTCACAGATTCATGGGTAACATCCTTTGCATATTTTATTGGAAGCAGTGGAGATTTGTCATTCACCCTTCTGCACTGAAGAAAGGTGAGAACTGCTGCATTTTCCCAAGTCTCATCCAAGGATTTCAAGGTGCCTTTTTATGTTGTCATAACCACCTCCTTTTGCAGAGACTGTTGATTACATAGTCCAGCATCTATTCTCACTCTTTCAGACTTGATTTTATGCAGAACCATCAATGATGTGAAAGTGGAAGCGTGATATCATTAGGAAAATTTCTTAAAAGAAGGCAGTGTACATCCTTTGGTCTTTCTGCCACATCTTCCTCCTGGCTGCCTAACATACAGAGGTAAGGCGTTTGTGAGTACAGTGGGTGGGGGAGCTCTGTGCTTCACTGGGGTCCCTGTGACTCCAGGGAGCCACTGTTTCAGCCCTAGGCTGCCCTCTCTCTGATCTTCACTAAACACCAGAGAATAAACTTGTGCTTTTCAGCTTCTGAAGGGTTTCTGTTTTATGCAACTGAACCCAATCCTAACTGACACTTTGCTTTGCTTGGTTATATGCCAAGCCGTTTTAAGAATCAGAAGCCACAGGAAACCAGTAGCATAATGCTAGGCACAACCCACATTTTTAAGCAGGATCCTGAAGATGGTGGTGGAGAAGATTCTTTCTCCTGTGTTGGAAAACACAGATTCTCTAAGGCACATATACATTATATTTTACTGTTAGTCTTACAAATAGGAAAAATACCAATTACAAAGCAGTCTCTTCAACTCTGACAAAGTGTAAGAGCTCTGTATACTAGCACTGCATAGGGAAAATTTTGTATTTAATATATAAAATGGATCATTAGTAAACCCAAATCCTCCAGGAGTAATTAACATGATAGTTAAACTTGTAGTCCAGAAAGCATACTTGATGAGGTGTAGACTGTATAATATCCAGGCACAGAGAAATATGACATTCCTAAATGTCTGAACCTCAGCAATATTTCTGAATTTTGTATTATTTAACCCAAGAAATAATCTTATCTAATTCTTTTAGATAGACTACTGACCTGAAAGGTAAAAACTCCCATCACACTCACATCTTGCCTTATCTTTTGATACGCCTTTATGAATAACCTGATGATGAAATTCTTGAGTCTTAACCAGTAGCCCTTGCAGGCCAGTTGCTCTCTCAGTGCTGAGGCTTGCTCTCAAAGGAGTCTTTGTAAATATTGAAGGGAAGGCAAAAAATCAGCTATGTGCTTCCATAATTTTAAGAAGTATTGAGAGTGTCTCTACACCTTATTAAACATTCAGAGAATGACCAGGATAGAAATTACCAGGGGTATTTTGTTCCCTCAGGAATTTTCCACTTTTTCTTCTCCAACCCTGATACACACACACTTATGAGGTGGATTAAAACATTTTAACACATGTGTGTTCTTAACCTCTCTTTTATTTTTGCCCACTTTAAGCGGTCCTAACTCTGTCTGCCAAGTTTCCTCTCCTCCTTCACCCTCTGGGGATAGTTCCACCTTTCCTAGCTGAATGTTATTGAGCTTTGCCTGAGGATTCAGGAAGAAAGTGGTAAGAGCAGGACAAATACTAGGGAAGACTGTGGAGTGAAAAAAAACAAAGGTGGAAGAGAAGAGAGGGGCCATGCCAAAACTTCACAATGTTTGTGAAATAACAGTAAAGATATTGAGTTATTCTGAGATTACTGTTCTGTAACCGGATTGTAAACTTTTGAGATTATTACTGAAATTTTTGTGAAGTCATAGACTTAAACCCTCACGAGTCTTAAAGGAAGTCCTCTCTAAACTAGACCTTTTGTCTCAACTGTTGAGAACCCATGCTCTTTCTGATAAATATAAAAATGTCATGACTACCTTACTTCCAGAGAGTCTGGCATGGCCTCCTAGGGCAGAGCTGAAAAGTCACTGGCTTCTCCACATTTTCCCACCAGCCCAGGTGATTTTGTCAAGCTTTACTTTCTGTAAATTGTATTATCAAAGCAACGAGATGCTTTTCCAAGTATATAGGTATCTTGTAAAATAACTGAGTAGCATCTGGCCTCCCACGCCAAGAGGTTGGATACTATCACTATTACTTCAAATGGAAAGTCTTTGCTCCAAATGTGAAATAGAGTTGTAAAGATCTTAGCCAACAGCCTGTAAGTCAAGGAGTAAAGCATGGCCAGGCTGAAGATGGAGATGTATAGATTTTAGGGATTTGGGGGACAGAGGCGAAAAGTAAAGACTGGAAGCAAACAGCTGACTGTTGAGAAGACTGCGTAAGAACTTTCCTTGGGTGAAGTGAGCTTTGCTAAAAGCTATCCCCAACCCTAAATGATCGTGGGATTCATGCAGTTTAGTAGCTCTCGCCTGTGACATGCAGGTGAATTCCCCAGAAGTCTGTGGGCACAACAGCCAACTGTCAGTCACTAAGTGGAAACTGCTTCTTTCCAGTGTATTCTTTCCAAGTGTATTGAATCACATACCTCATTCTTTTGAAAACGTAAAAACAATTTAAATATTTAATTATCTATTTTTTATAGCTAGTTAAATATTATTGTTTCAGGATAAGATGCTTCTAAACATTTAGGTACCACTATGAAAGGCACATCTTAAATGTAAAAATGTAAAATAGACAAAGTCTTAATAATTTTTTTTTCTATTCTCTGTGCCCCCTCAGCAGTTTGGTTCAAAGGATATGTTAGGAGGCAAAGCTGCTCGAGATGGGTGCTGAACAGGACCCTATCCCAGACTCAGAGACATACTTTTAATGTGCAAATGCTATAATTCTTTCTTTGGTTACCATTTCTATCAGTTCAATTAGCACAATGCTTACATCGTCTCAAGAATATTCAGTCTCTTAACTCAGCACTAGGGGGAGCACCACTGCAGAAGAAAAGCTACGAAAATTCAAGCTGCGCACACAGGAACATAGGACATTACAAAATTTCAGAAACAAATGGTTAAGAAGTGGGTAGGATGTCTAACAGTCTGTGAAGGTGATCAACTTCTATAACGAGGCAGGAAAAATTCCTTCTATGTAAGGCTAAATGGGGAAAGTTGGAGAGGCTGCTTTGGGTAGCTGAAATCTTCTCAAGGGTTTTTTTTTTTTCCCAGCTGGGACTTTAAAAGTCCATAGTTTAAATAGTATCTAGAAAACTAGGCCATATACTCTCAAGGACTTTGCTGCCCACTTCTTATAAATTAGCAGAAAGAAGACAAGAGTAAGTAAGTAGAGCAAGAGCAATATAATTATGATTTGGTTTTAATAGTAGACCCCTGAAAAAAGGACTTTCAGAATGAATGATAATTATAGAACTCAGAGAACATACTGTGTTATTTCCTGGTAAGAATGTTTAAAAAAAATACTTAAGGAATTTTGAATCAAAGACAAAGAATTATGGGAAAAAATATTGCAATCCTGAGGACAAAAAAGTGACTAATGTGTCGTAAGTGCCAATCCTTGTGCTTTACGTATGTGATTGCTAAGGCTTCATTCACCAGGACCCTGATGAGGGAGGCAGTAGGAACCATACTTCTCAAATTAGAAAAGCAGGCCCAAGATGAGCCAGCTATTACACGCATGGTTAATTATTTGATCATCACACTAGAATACACTTCTATAATATGATCAGAATTGATACCAAACATGACTAACTTTATTTAAAAATTTAATATAAAGACCGAAAGTTTATATTCTCTTAAGAAAAACATATAATTTTTGGCATTTGGTAGAAAAATTAATCCTTCAAAAGTAAACGGTAGATGTTACTACCAAAGGAGAAAGCTCAGCTCATATTGTTTTTGACTTTTAAAAGTCATGATTTTAATGTTAACTTATGTGAGCTGAGTAAGGGGCAGGATATGTTTACTCTCAGAAGTCATAAATGCCCTGTGAGGTCCCTATAATTCTTTATGCTTATTCAGGTGGTGCAAATGCTCTTTCATGAATGTGTTGATGTGACCGTGAGGATATGATGTACATTTCCAGTAATCCCTTGTTGTTACTGACCGGTGCAGGACTTGCTACATTCAGAGGTGAGAACAAAAGACACTATGACTTCAGCTTTTAAGCACAAAGACTGTCCCCTGCTATCTACTCCTAAGTTATGGGGTACCCTACCATTGGGTTTACAAAGTGGTGGCTCCCACAGAACCCTGGGGGAAAGCAGAAACTATAATCTCACTTTCCTGAGAGTATACCTCCTGAAGCATTAACTAGCCTCCAATTCCAAATTGGAGGAGCACTAGACTTGCAATATTCTGAAATTTTGGGGGATTCTAAAAATTGGGGATTGGCATTGACTTCAGGGGAGATGCCACCTACATGGAGACCCCCACGTCAGTAGAGACAACTCACATCAGACTGAATCTAATTAAGGCTGGGGACCCCCTTCCATCCCTCTGAAAGTACCTGATCACAGCCGATTTGGCCAGGAGCTTGCATTCCAGGGGCCAGACCGAGGATGACATCAGCAGCTGAATGAAGCCTGTGAAGAGCAAAAGCATTGGAGGTAGGCAGAGAAAGTCAGGGAGGTGGAGGAAGGACGTCACAGGAAGATGACCTGAAGCCACAGTACATGTTTTCATAAAATGATCAGGGAGAAAACTCAGTGGGCAGCACTGAATTCAACAGGAAGGATGGAATCAGCATGGAGTTGTGGTTCACAGGCTCCAAGCCAAACTATCACATTTGAATCCTGACTCCTCCGTTTACTAGCTCTGTGACCTGGAGCAGTTAAGTATCCCTGCTGCTTACCAGGTTGTTTTTTGAGAAAATTAAATGGGTTAGAACAGTGTCTTGAATGTCAGAAATACTCAGGATATGTTAGATATGATGATGATGGTGATGAGGACAGATTCACTACCCAGATGCAAGTGGGCTCATAAAGGTGACACCAGTTAGGGGAAAACACATTCTAAGTTTGTACATAGTTGAGTTACAATGTTTGATATACAGCTACTTCAATATTTATGTTTATATAAAGCAGGATACAAAGTTGATTATTAATAATATGTCACTTTACCAATTATACAGGTTATGCAGTCATAAAATATTATATATTTTTAAAAATTGAGTTCACAAAAGTAATTATAACCAAAGAGGTCTTATTAAAACAAAATTAAAACGTTCTTTACTTTTTAAATCAAATTTCAAAACATAGACTTAAAATTACTATCTTGTATTGGAACAAATGGCTGTCATATACACTGCTTTTTGTAAGATGGCATTTAACTCCTTTGTGTAGCACAAAAACTTTAGATTTGGTCCCTTCCTGTCCACCTAACCTCGTATTCTTCTGTCATAATATACATTCTCTTGCCTTTACATGGGGTCATTTTCCTGCTTGTAGACACACACACACACACACACACACACACACACACAATTTGCTGTAGGTAACTTCTGTTTTCATCAAATATAACTGTAACCCTTTTCTCCTCTGGGACACTTTCCATGAGTTCATTCATTCAACATTAATTTTTCATTTATGCTCAACATTCATTTTAACAGTCATTCTTCTGACAAATATTTCCTGAACAAAGAAGTGTCCCAGGCGTCATTCCATGCCCCTGGAGTACAGGGATGAACAAGATAAGGTCCCTTCTCTCAAGGAAGCAGCACACTAGTGGGAAGAGAGAATAAATAGGAAGACAAAAAATGAATAACACTGTTTAGATCAGTGATCAGGAAAGGCCTCCCGAATGATGAAGGATGCAGGCGACGAGGACATACGCTTTACGGTAGCAGAGACTTTTGTCTGTTCTCTTTACAGCCGTATCCCCTGGCACAGTGCCAGGAAACATTATCGATCCTCAATAAACATTTTTTTTTAATGCAAACATGCAGGCAATGGATGCTTTTGCAATGCAAGGGCAGAGAGTTCCAGGCAAAGGAAAGAGCAAGTGCAAAGGTCTTACAGGAGGAAGGAGCTTGGCGTGTTTGAGGAACACAGAGAAGGCCAGTGGGCCAGAGGAGGAACACTAGGAAGTGGGGTCAGGTAGGGAGACAGGACGGGACAGTGTAGCAGGAAGCCTTCGCAGATGGGAACTTGCATATACTTTCAGCATAAATCATGATTAATCATTTCTTGACCCATGTTATTGGGTTTATTTTTTTTACTTTGTCGTCGTTTTCTGCTCCTATCTTTATTATTTTTTTTATTCTGCTTTCTTTGGGTGTCCTTTTTTTCACTTCTGGATTTTAATGCTTAGTTTGCTTTTTTTTTTTACTAATTTTACTAATTTTACTACTATATGAACATAACTCTATGAAATTTCTCTAAGTATTGCTTTAACTTTATCCCATAAGTTTTACATGTAGTGTCTTATAACAGATTGTTTTTACCTCAGTTTAGATTTCTTCACTGACACTTTGTTAAGAAGTGTGTTCTTAAGTTTCCAAATGTATGAGCTTGGTTGTGGGTTATCTTGTTTTTAATTTTGGTAAGGTAAGAAAACATGGGTCTGTATGACATAAATTCTGTGGTACTTGTTGAACCTTGTTTTATAGCCCAGTACAAGGTATTTTTAAATGTTCCATGTGTGCTTCAAAATAACTTTTTTTTCTAATTATTAAATGTAAGTCTTTATATGTGTCTATTTTCAAGTATGTTAACTGTGCTGTTCAAATCACCTATATCTTTAGTAACTTCCCATCTGTTTTATCACTTACTAATAGAGCAGTTCTAAAGTTTACAATCATGACTACAGATTTAGCATTTTTCCCTTATGTTTTCTTTTATTTTATGTAAAAATGTATTTCAGATGCTTCCTCTGGTTTTTTTTTGCTATTAAAAATATACAATTACATGAGCAACATTATGGTTACTAGACTCCTCCTATTATCAAGTCCCCAGCACATACCCCATTGCAGTCACTGTCCATCAGCGTAGTAAGATGCTATAGAATCACTACTTGCCTTCTCTGTGTTATACTGCCTGCCCCGTATCCCCCTACCCCACCCCCACCCCAACTACATTATGTGTGCTAATTGTAATAGCCCTTTTTCCCCCTTATCCCTCCCTTCCCACCCATCTTCCCCAGTCCCTTTCCCTTTGGTAACTATTAGTCCAGTCTTGGGTTCTGTGAGTCTGCTGCTGTTCTGTCCCTTCAGTTTTTTCTTCCACTCCACAGATGAGTGAAATCATTTGATACTTGTCTTTCTCTGCCTGGCTTATTTCACTGAGCATAATACCCTCTAGCTCCATCCATGTTGTTGCAAATGGTAGGATTTGTTTCCTTTTTATGGCTGAATAATATTCCATTGTGTATATGTACCACTCTTCTTTATCCATTCATCTACTGATGGACACTTAGGTTGCTTCCATTTCTTGGCTATTGTAAACAGTGCTGCAATAAACATAGGGGTGCATCTGCCTTTTTCAAACTGGGCTGCTGCATTCTTAGGGTAAATTCCTAGGAGTAGAATTCCTGGGTCAAATGGTATTTCTATTTTGAGTGTTTTGAGGAACCTCCATACTGCTTTCCACAATTGCTGAACTAATTTACATTCCCACCAGCAGTGTAGGAGGGTTCCCCTTTCTCCACATTCTCGCCAACATTTGTTGTTGTTTGTGTTTTGGATGTTGGTCATCCTAACTGGTGTGAGGTGATATCTCATTGTGGTTTTAATCTGCATTTCTCTGATGACTAGTGAGGTGGAGCATCTTTTCATGTGCCTGTTGGCCATCTGAATTTCTTCTTTGGAGAAGTGTCTGTTCTGCTCCTCTGAACATTTTTTAATTGGCTTATTTGCTTTTTGTTTGTTGAGGTGTATGAGCTATTTATATAATTTGGATGTCAACCCCTTATTGAATATGTCACTTATGAATATATTCTCCCATACCGTAGGATGTCTTTTTGTTCTACTGATGGTGTCCTTTGCTGTACAGAAGCTTTTTAGTTTGATATATTCCTACTTGTTCATTTTTGCTTTTGTTTCCCTTGCCTGGGGAGATATGTTCATGAAGAAGTTGTTCATGTTTATGTCCAAGAGATTTTTGCCTATATTTCTTTCTAAGAGTTTTATGGTTTCATGACTTACATTCAGGTCTTTGATGCATTTTGAGTTTACTTTTGTGTATGGGGTTGGACAGTAATCCAGTTTCATTCTCTTACATGTAGCTGTCCAGTTTTGCCAACACCAGCTGTTGAAGAGGCTGTCATTTCCCCATTGTATATCCATGGCTCCTTTATCGTATATTACTTGACCATGTATGCTTGGGTTTATATATGGGATCTCTATTCTGTTCCACTGGTCTATGGGTCTGTTCTTGTCCCAGTACCAAATTGTCTTGATTACGGTAGCTTTGTAGTAGAGCTTGAAATCAGGGAGCGTAATTCCCCCTGCTTTATTCTTCCTTCTCAGGAATGCTTGGCTATTCAGGGTCTTTTATGATTCCATGTGAATTTTAGAACTATTTGCTCAAGTTCATTAAAGAATGCTATGGGTATTTTGATAGGGATTATATTGAATCTGTAGATTGCTTTAGGCAGGATGGTCATTTTGACAATATTAATTCTTCCTGGTCAAGCGTATGGGATGAATTTCCATTTATTAGTGTCCTCTTTAATTTCTCTTAAGAGTGTCTTGTAGTTTTCAGGGTATAGGTCTTTCACTTCCTTGGTTAGTTTTATTCCTAGGCATTTTATTCATTTGGATGCGATTGTGAATGGAATTGTTTTCCTGATTTCTCTTTCTGCTAGTTCATCATTAGTGTATAGGAATGCAACAGATTTCTGTGTATTAATTTTGTATCCCACAGCTTTGCTGAATTCAGATATTAGATCTAATAGTTTCGGAGTGGATTATTTAGGGTTGTTCATGTACAATATTTGTCACCTGCAAACAGGGACAGTTTGAGTTCTTCCTGGCCAGTCTGGATGCCTTTTTATTTCTTTGTGTTGTCTGATTGCCTTGGCTAGGACCTCCAGAACTATGTTGAATAAAAGTGGGGAGAGTGGGCATCCTTGTCTTGTTCCTGATCTTAAAGGAAAAGTTTTCAGCTTCTCGCTGTTAAGTATGATGTTGGCTGTGGGTTTGTCATATATGGCCTTTATTATATTGAGGTACTTGCCCTCTATACCCATTTTGTTGAGAGTTTTTATCATGAATGAATGTTGAATTTTGTCGAATGCTTTTTCAGCATCTATGGAGATGATCATATGGTTTTTGCCCTTCTTTTTGTTGATGTAGTGGATGATGTTGATGGATTTTTGAATGTTGTACCATCCTTGCATCCCTGGGATGAATCCCACTTGATCATGATGGATGATCTTTTTTTTATATTATCATAATTCATATGTATTGTTAGGTGCACATACAAGTTCAGAACTGATATTTCTTCCTATTGATCTGTTCCTTTTATAACAGTATTTTTCAAACATAACAATACTTCCTTCCACCCAAATGTTTATTTTGTCTGATACCAATATGACCACTGTAGCTGGTACTGCCATATCTTTCTGCTTTTTTACTTCCTATATTTTACTTCATGTACTTTCTTCTCTCTTCCTGTTGGATAAATAATGTTTTTTCAAAATTCCCTTTCATTCTCCTTTTATTATTGTGTGGCAAGAACACATTCACTTTCAATTCTTCAAGTAGAAAATCCAGTGTTCGTGGAAATTATAAAGATAACCAGGGTTTTTTACTCTCTTCTCAGTCAATTATCAAATTAGTAGAATGTGTTTCTCTGATATCCTCTGTGCTCTACTCATACATTATTGTTTCCAAAATTCACCTTGCTCTTAAGCCTTCACCTGCCCAAAGGAAGCCTTTTTGTTGTGGGGATGATGGTTTTTAGTGTCTGTGCTAATTTGCTTGAGCTAATATGCTTACCTACTTTCTTTTTTTGTTCTACACTGTTTCTTGCATCTCCCTCCTGACATCATTTTCTTTCTTTAGGGAAAATAACTTTGTTATATTATAAAATCTAACAGTCACATTCTGAAAATGTCTTTATTTTCTCTCTCTTTAGTGATAGTTTAGTTTATGTTGGCAGGCATTTCCCATTTTGCATACATTTTATTGCTGTCCTTTGGCCTTGGCCATTGCTATGCATTACATATGCTTAGTAACCTATTGTTTATAGCTAATCTGTCTTTCCTAGCTGGTTACTTTTTTTTATTTTTATTAAGGTATCATTGATATACACTCCTATGAAGGTTACACATGAAAAACAATGTGGGCACTACATTCACCCATATTATCAAGTCCCCCCCAAAACCCCATTGCAGTCACTGTCTGTCCATCAGTGTAGTAAGATGCCACAGAGTCACTACTTGTCTTTTCTGTGCTACACTGTCTTCCCCATGATTGCCCCACACAGCATGTGTACTAATCATAATACCCCCTAAATCCCCTTCTCCCTCCCTCCCCACCCACCCTTCCCCACACCCCTCCCCTTTGGTAACTGCTAGTCCCTTCTTGGAGTCTGGGAGTCTGCTGCTGTTTTGTTCCTTCAGTTTTGCTTTTTGTTATACTCCACAAATGGGGGAAATCATTTGATATTTGTCTTTCTCTGCCTGGCTTATTTCACTGAGCATAATACCCTCTAGCTCCATCCATGTTGTTGCAAATGGTAGGATTTGTTTCTTTCTTATGACTGAATAGTATTCCATGTGTATATGCACCACATCTTCTTTATCCATTCATCTACTGATGGACACTTAGGTTGCTTCCATATCTTGGCTATTGCAAATAGGGCTGCAATAAACATAGGGATGGATATGTCTTTTTGAATCTGAGAAGTTGTTTTCTTTGGGTAAATTCCCAGGAGTGGAATTCCCAGGTCAAATGGCATTTCTATTTTTAGTTTTTTGAGGAACCTCCATATTGCTTTTCCACAATGGTTGAACTAATTTACATTCCCACCAGCAGGGTAGGAGGGTTGCCCTTTCTTTGCATCCTCACCATCTGGTTACTTTTTAAGTGTTCTTTCTGCTTTTGTGTCGTGCATTGCCTCTTTCAGATGCATTTGGTTTTTAGTTATCCTATAAAGGAATTGTGTTGTTTCCTCTTTTTCATGACTGCTGCAACCTGCTCAGGCACTATTACTCCAGATATTGCCTCTCCACCAGCTTCTCTATTCTCTTCTTGGAAACTACTATTAGACCCACGGTGAATCTCCTCTTTATTTCCCTGTATCTCTTAAACTCTTTGTCATATTTTTCACTTTTAGTTTTCTATTTCCTAGATAATTTATATATTCTGTCAAGTTGTTTTTCTCTTACACAAAGTCCTTTGTAGCACTAATACTTCTGTTATTGTTTCTGCAGACTCTTGTCTCAGATGGATTTTTCCCCTTGTATGTTTTGTAATTTTTTCTAGAGAGTTTGTCTTTAGAGGTGCTTGTTTATTTTGCTGAGAATATCCCACGGGAGTGTGTTGGGTTGAGTTCCTTAGAGACAGATATTTGAGATGAGGGCTCAGTGGTGGTGCTTATTAAGGAAGTGTTCCAGGGAAACTGGCAAAGGAGTGGGGGAAAACAGGACAGAGCAAAGGAGGAATCTGAACCAGGGTGTGATCTCAGGCAAAGTCCCACAGAAATAGCCTCAGGCTGATCCTGCAGGGGACTCTGGAGTTGTGACACACAGTGGCTGCAGGGTAGGGAGCTGTGAAAAGCATGGGGTGGTGGAATGGGTCTTGGAAGGCAATTCTATAAAAAAGAAAGCCCAATAGGTGCTAGGTAGGAAAGCACACCAAAGAGGGATCCCCCACTTGAAGAAGTGTTGAAAATGGGTCCAGGGGATTTGGGCAAAGCACAGATACTGCCATTATCCACTACAATGTCTTCTCAGGGTGGTTTTGCATTCAATTCTGCCAGGCACTTAAGGGTGTAGCTGGAAAGGTGCCAATATTTATGTCTGCTTCTCAGTTTGGGGATTTTCTGATACCATGTGGGCTTTTATTCTGAAAAGTGCAGGCTAAGGGAGATGAGAGATGAGTTCTCATTTAAGAACTGTTTTCACCCAATGTACAAGTCAAGATGAACTTGCGCGTCAGCCCGCTGGGCTGCTGGCCCATTTTTTCCCCTCCCTAGTTCCTCTTTACATCAAGGGCACAGCTCCTTCAGGAAAGGTCTTTTAGCAAGGTTTCAGCTCCAACCCTAATCTCCTGTCCTATGCAAAGACTAAACTCCACTCCAGTATCAGCTGGTCTAATGGTCCCTCCACACCCCTCCCACAGCACCTCCGAGGACTGCAGGCATGTCTGCACACTAGTCTGGTTGGAGGCTTTGGGCTGGGTGTGTGAAAGGGTTCCTCTTATTCCTATTTTGGCTTCCTGTTTACTTGATCCTCCAATTTTGGATCTTCTGTCTCTTCTCTCTTTCAGATGAGTTTTATGTGGGAAGAACTTTAAATTCGAACTGAAAGTGAATTTCTTGCCTTTCTAGTCTTGGTTTGGACCCCAGCAGTCTTGAGTGGACACTAAACATGCACTAATTGTTAAGATCAATAATGGGGAAAAGTTGGAGAGAGGGTATTAGAGAAACCTCTGAGGTCAAAGAGTTCCAGGAACTGCAGTGTGGAAAACCTGATATCCTCAAGAAGTATAAACAGGAACACCATGTCACCACTATACTCAGAAGAGGAGGTGAACGTATATTTGTGTGCTCAATGGCCTACAGATGTATTTTGTTTCGGTGGCATGAAAAGAATAGGTAGGAAATTGTCTCTTATACTCTTTTTTGTAGAATATATTATAATGTACCTGAGGTAGCTGGAGAAAGAACTGAAGTGCAGTTTTCCTTTATCCCACAGAAACAGAAAATTCCCATATGTTGAATGTATGATGGGAAATGAGACTCTGGTCTTAAAATCTGATTTTTTTCTTTAGTACTTACCTAAATGTACTGACACAATAATGCCCCTCCTAACATTGTGTTAAGCTGAACAGCCCAAATAAGGGTGTGCAAGAAGCCTTTAGGTTTCTAGCAAGGGAAACCTTTAACAAATGATTCAGATGCAAACTTTAGGACTGATACCGAACTCTTCAAACTCCAGGTCCTAAGTATTGAGTGATATTTTGACTTTCTCAAATGCAAGTAGCTAGACAGAAAACATTCTAGGTTGGTATTAGTGTAACACACAGAAAAATCAAATATAAGTTTCAAGACTATTCATGAGGAGCGTTGTGTACTGATTCTGCCCAGTTTGGCCAACAGACCAGTGACAATTATGGTCATGTGGGGCCTGCCATTGTGTCCAGAAGAGTTCTTTAACTCTTTATAAAGACAAAGAAAGGATTTGTTGAGAATAACTATTCACACAATAGATGATAGTTGTATTCAGTTTCTTACACAGATTATGCTATAAAAATGATCAGCTATTCAGTTCCTTTCTGATATTAGTTTCCCATTCCCTGGGAATGTGGGAAACTCTTCAGCAAATGTAGCAGGAATCTCAGCTTGCATCCTAGGATAAAGAGTATCTGCCTAAATTTGGAAGACTGGGAGTGGGGAGCAAACAAGGATCTGCTTTCCTACCGAGAACGAACTACCCCTAAGATAGGAGAGAGTCATATTGCAGCATTTCACGCAAGTCCAATATGTTATTATCAGAAGGGAGTCTACTTGCATTTGTCACTTAGATTATTAATCAGCCAGGCCACTCTCACCTTGAGATCCACAGAGCTGCAATGAAAAGCAAGCAAAATCTCAAAAAGCTGTTGTTCTCCAACGTCCCTGAGAGACTGAGTCATTTGGAAGTAGCAGCCTTGGTGACACAGGGACAGAATGTCAGCAGTGCTGATAAAAGTGGTATCGGTGCTATGGGTAAAGATAAAGAGCAGGTTCAGCACATTCTATTCTCTGGATATGAGCCATTAGAACCCTGACCAGATATCAGAACCCTCAGGCTTGGGCTGCTTGGCATCATCAGTGGTACTTGCTGTGTGGCAGTGACCCTGCCAATGGGTAACAATGACAGAACTGCTACTCTTTTAACTCAATTATCTGGACTAGGAGCTAAGAAAAACTAGGTTCCTCCATGGTAGTCCACAGAATGATATTAGGACTCATGTGAGACACCCGTTAGACATTTTTAACTTATTTGGGAAGAACTTCTGGGGACTCTATTTCTTGCAGAATAAGTAGCATTACAAATTATTTTTAAAGAAAAATGGTTGTCTTTGTAGTCTTAAATCCAAACTACCATGACTCAGGAAATGTAGGAGACGTACATCGGGTCAGAATAATGACCTTTGATGTGCTTTGTCTTCCTGAAAGGTCCAAGTTCTGCTACTCTTCTGTGCATCGGTGGCAGACGCTGAGGAATTCCACTCACATGTCCCTTCAAGAGGCCACGAGGAGAGGGGTGCGGGCATGACCGTCTTCAGCATCTGGCTCCCTCAGCTTTTAAACAGTGGTCGAGTTCTCACTGCTGCCCAGCAGTGACTGAGCAAAGTGGTGCTACAAGGTGCTACAAAAGCTTAGCTTTGGACAGCCTTTGCTCTGGCCACCCCCACTGGGATGCCTGGGCTTTCGTCAGGTGTGTGATTTGTGTCTGTGTCATGGTCTGACAGCTCCCCCTTGCCCAATTCTATTTCCTCCTTTCCCCTTTTAAAGTGGTGTGCTCTCCAATAAACCATTTGCACTCCTGACTCATGCCGGTATCTGCTTTATACAGAGTCCAGCAGGAAGGCTATTCCACACTGTCCTTGCTCCAGACACTTCTGGGAGATGATATTCTGTGTGATAGAATTCCCTTCTGCCCCAGGATCTTCATTCCTTATTATTTCTTGGGCACAAAGTTAAGTCAAAACTGTTAAAAGAGACCTGATTTTGGATTCAGACCTGTTCTGGATTTCAATCGCAACTCTGCTATATATTTAGCAACAGGAACTTGATCAAGTTGTTAATTTCTATGAGCCCCTATTTTTTCCCATTCTTGCAGTCTGGACCAGAGCTAGAAACAGATGCCCATTGATGGCAACATGGATGCACACAATTGTTGTGCAGAACAAACATCTTCCCAACAGTTCTAAAGAGAGGTCCCATTTTATGCTCGTTGTGGACTGACTGCATGGATTTATTTATAGCTACTTTAATTGTTATTTTCCGTTATAAGAAGAATTTACCACTACTTGTAAAATGAACGAAACATTCTTTTTTCTTCTCCTTCCTATTAGAAATCCCCCTGCACTATAAAATTTGCTTGCCTGTTTTTTCCCTTCCCCCTCAGAATTTCTATCTTTAATCATATCTCATCTTCTGCCTCTTGAAATAAATCTTTTCTTCCATAAAGTTTTGTATATTTTCCTATCTTTTGACTAAGCTGTTTTCCAGTGAGGAGGAATATTAGCTCCTGGTCTTGATAATTAATAGGTCAGTTTCCAGATGTGAATTATGTCCATGTTTTATTTACTGTATTTTGAAAGAGAGGTTTCACTTCATTTAACTTCCTCTTTGTCTTTTAAAATAACTAGTGGAAATATTTTCCCTGGTGTTTTTCCATAGAAACAAAAAAATGGGGAGAGGGGTGGAAAGAGAAAGAGAACTATGAAAAATGTTTTAAGTGAAGTTAGTTTTTTTTTATGCTTGTCACTTGCCTTGGCAAGTTTAAACCCAGTTAGGTCTTTACTGGATACTAACTACAGTAAAGTCCCAGACAAATCAAACCTGGTTGAAGTATGGTTGCATATTCCTATATTATATTTTGATTAGCAATCTTTTCAATGTAGTAAGGATTTATAATAAACACCAAATAATATTAATATATTATAACTTTATGTTATTTTACAACTTGCTAAGGGGTTTCATTTTATCTTATTTTAACCTTGTATGAAAATAAGTAAAAGGCTGACCTGTTCCTTTTGGACTTTCCAGAGTCTTCTTTATACAACACAAACAGATAAGACTGAAATAATGTGTAATAGAATGTTAAAATGAAAGCCTTGCTTGAGATCTTAAAAGACAGCAGAGCCCAGAGATTCCAGACAAACATAGGACAGCCCTCCCCCACTTCCTGGGGAAGTCATAGACAAAAATGCAGAATAAGCACAGTTAATGGGAACATAGTTATAGCACATCTCAAACTTCACCTGTTAATCTAGTCTCTCACCTTTTAGAATTATCAGACACCATGCAATATTTGTTCACTTTGTCCCTCAGATTGCAGAAGACATATAGTGAGCTCCCCAACTGACCTCCTTAAATCCTCTCTCATGACTTGGGGCTAGGAGAAAACTTCTCATTTTCTTCCCCATTAGGGGAGCTCTATTTAAAGATAATTGGTTTTGGCCAGCTAGCTTTTGCAAGTACTATGGGGTGCTCATCCTCATTTTGATATCTGGTACCTGTTGGCCTCAGCCAAAACTTCTCTATTTTGAGAGCCTATTACAAATACATTTTTGAAAAACAGTGGTACACATGCCCTGCTTGCAGAAGGAAATGTATGCCAAGAAATCTGATCCTCTATCAAAATCAATGGCACTGATTTCAAAATTCATTTCTGATTTTAAATTAATGGCTTCATATCTCACGAGATCATCTCTCAATATTTTTGAGTATCTACTTAGATATTAATTAATATGATAAATTTCAGCAAACACTCACTTTTGATTTTCTAGAGGCCAAACCCATAAAAAAGCAAAATTATCTGAAACAATCTCATATATGTGGGGGAAAAATGAAAAATCACATTCAACAGTAACTAAAAGATGGGACTTAATGCAATGGCAACACATGGAGTATTTTTTATATTTTCAGTGACAAAGACTATTAACTATTTCTTTCTCTTTTTGGGCACACAACTAGATTGCTTCTCCCAACCCTATTTATAGATATACATGAGCATGTGCCTCATTTAATCAATGGAATATGTGTCAATTCTGAGACAAGGCTTTCAGCAGCATGTGTGCCTTCTCCACACTCTTTTCTCATCACTAGCTGGATGCCTTTCTCCTACCCCCAGATATTCTGATTTAATTAATACAGGGTGCAGTGCTGGCATCAGGACTCTTTAAAGCCCCCATGTGATTCTAATGTGCAGCAAAGCTTGGGAACCACTACCATAGGGGATAGCAGGAGCAGCAGTTGGTCTTGACTCTAGGTCTTGAGTCACTGCATGGAGGAAAGCCATCTGTTCATCAGGAACATGAGCTTTGAGCTATAATATAAATAAGGAATAAGCTTTTGGGGTCTGACAGAACAGCTCACGTTACCTCAGTTAACAGACTTAATAAATTAGCAAAATGTACAAAATAAAAATCGTTAATGCTGATGGTTTAGTGATAGTAATTTGCTTATATATATGGTTTTGCTTCTGCTTTTGCAAAGCAATATATATTGTTATATATATTAATATATAGTATAAAAAGTGAAGATATTTCTATCAATTAAGTCAGTAAGTCTCTTCTTAGTAATATATTAAAAAATAATTCAACATAAGAAAGTAGAGGAGTATAAAACATCTCTATATGGGATTATATTTAAAAAAAAAATGAGGAAACAACCTAAATGTGTACCTGCTGGTTAGTTTCTTATTGATATCAGAATAAAATTTAAGATCTTTATTGTGACTCCAAGATCTTATCTGTTCTGTCTCATCTTACCTCACTCTTTGAACTCAGTGTACTTCAGCTATTGGTCCTCTATCAGTTCAGCCCCTTCTACTACAGGGCCTTTGCACGTGTTCTTCTGACTTAGAACATAAGATTATCTTCCCTAACCTCTCTTACCTTTCACTAAGCTTACTCCTCATCCTCCCAGCTGCAGCTTAAATGTTATTTCCGTAGGTTTAAACTTCCCTGACTAGGTCTGGTCTGGCAATAATATGCTCTCATCACATTCTGTACTTTCCCTGTGTGATACTTATCACCACTTTATTTTTTTAATGTTTTTTTATTATTTTTTAAAAGGTTTTCTTTATTAGGTGTAAAGTTCTAGGAAGACAGCAGGTATGTCTATTTTATTTAATGCTATTTTCTCCTACCACCTGTGAGACACATAGTAGACCGCCAATAAAGATTTGTTGAAAAAATAAACTAATCCAAGCCTTAATATGCTTTATTTCAAGAAAGAAATGCTCTGTGAGGCTGGTGAAACCAAATCAACCTGTTGGTTTTCGGGACTTCACTTTCATCAAGATCTAATGAATTGTGCTTTCTTTGGCTTAAGACAGATATCGTTTTTGTCCCAAAATAAATCATATAAAAAGGAAATGTGCTCTTTAAAGGGTTTACTTTTGCAAAAGAGTAAAAAATTGTTATTACGTGACTGAGCCAATGTAATCTTTAGTGCTTATCTGAGTTCATTCAATGTCCTCAGGATCTGTTTCCCAGCTTAGGCTCTGTGATCTGTTCCAGGAACAACAGCACGTTCTTCTTCTTTTTTTTTTTTGACTCTAACTTCATGCCCTTTTATAGTATTTCCTTAGGAAGTTCATCTGACTTCACATCCTCCATAGGAGCTTTTGAACATCAGTATTAAATGCATGTGCATGAGTTGTATGTCCAGATTTATAAGATGCAGAGTAATGGAGAAACAGATCTTACTTAGGCTTTTCATTGTACATGAATATTAGGTGTATCCTTCTCTCCTACAGATCACTTTTGGGGAAGCTGTTCTCTGGTTTCTATTGTTCGATGTATGTTCGTAACTATAGCATGATTCAGAACAAAGTTCGCAGCTTTAAAAAACAATATACCTGACTCAAAAATCCTATTGTGCTCGCACCTGCAAGTGTTCTCACTGATACGGCTCCAAGCACAGAGCCCATTGCTCTTCACCTCGGCAGTTCTCGCCTCTTGAATTGCTGCTCTCATTTTAAAAAGACTCAAAGTAGGAGAAAAAAATAAAATAATATAAAATAAAATAAAAAATAAATAAAGTAGGAGAATACCAAGTTCTCCTGAAGGTTGCTATAGGTTAGTGGGAACCAAGGAATGATTTATGAGATGATAGAAGACTGACTAGAGTCCACTGGCCTGTTCTCCTTTGACCTCTGGATAATTACATGCTTTGCCCTTGAAGGGAGAAGAGAAGGAGCCGCAGCCACTAGCCTGCTTGCTGCTCTAGGCTACCTTGATCTGGAGAGGAGCATGCTGGTTGGAACCAGAGCCCGTGCTCTGCGGGTGGAAACACCACAAAAGCACACTGAGGGTGGACTGTGACTGCAATTACAGAAAGGGCTGCAGCAATCAGTTTAATATCTACTGCTATGTGGCAGGCGCTTGCTAGGTCCACAGTTGGGTGAGGCAGACAATGAGGTGTTTGGGAAAAGCAGTGAGACAGGAGAGGATTGAGAGAGGGAAAAGCAGCTGAATGAGCAAAAGCAAGGATATTGAGGTGGTTAGAGCAGGGGATTCACTGGAGCTGTTAGTGATGGAGCTTGACTGGAGTATAAGGGGTCAGTGAGAAAGAGGCAAGCTTGGTGAGTACTTTAAATGATGCGTGAGTCATGACAGATGTGTGAGTATGGTAGTGCTATGACTGGGGATGCATTTTAAGAGTATTAATATAATAGGTATGTGTACAGTGGTTTAGGTGGAGAGAGACCAGTTAAGTGGTTGATACAATAACTAATGAGCCTCTAAGACAGGAGGGAGGCAGAGAGAAAGGAAAGAGGCAGGTGGAAGTTATTGTTAAGTGTGACATAAATGATTTAATAACTGTGCAAGGTTGGAGGAGGAAGGAGGAAGAGTAAGAGAAAGAGAGCAATGAGGTCAAGATCACGCTAAGGCTTTAAATCTGAGTTACCAGTGCAATTAACGAGAAATTTGGGAGGTGGGGCTAGTTTAGGAGTGTGGGAAGAGACACAGGGAAAGAGGAATATACTATAGCTTCTATTTTTATTACGCCTACATGGCACTCCAATAATATATATTTTATTTCAGAAAAAAAGATTAGATTTTACTGAAGTCTTAAAGACATGAAAAAGTTTTCTTGACCAATATCCATATTCTGGATTTCCCGACTGCCTTCCAAAATTATGCCTAACCCTATTTTAATTGTGAAGCAAATGTATTGCCATTGTTTGTTCACTTATCTCTACTCTGCAGTGTTCTCTGTGCTTCCCAAGGACAGCAGGGATAATCCTGAATGTATTCCCAATGCCACTGGGGCAGATTGGTGGTGGGGGTGGTGAGAAATGCAGCTATTACCTGTTCACTAGTACCTTCACCAGCATAAAAGGGATTATTAAATACTTAGCTGATAGAATGGTAGTGAGGTTGAGTAAGATGCTCAGCTGAGTGCCTGGCACATAGTCATTGCCTGTCATGAACAGAGATGTGAATACAGAAGAGAATCCTTGTGCCTTCCAGAAGGGCTCATAAAGATAAGAGGGTTTTTTCTTCTCCCCTTCTGGTTCCTTCTTCAGCCAAATTACTGTATAATTGTGTTATTTCCTAATACTTCTAGTTACTCCCTAAGTTATGAGAATGATTGCTTCAGCTTTCTACTTTGCAGAGTTGGGACAAAGAGAGAGCTGGAACTACCCGCAGAAAGAAGAGAAGCACAAAGCACAACTGCCTGCACAAGGGTGAGTTTGCATTTGACCTTCAACAGTGATTTCATTAGCCCCTGGTTTAGTGAAATTGCAATGATATTAACTTTATGAGAATTGATTTTTTTGAAACCAATTGGCCCACTGGGAATAAGGAACCCTCTAGTCTGAGGGAGCCATTGACTCCAAGGCTTACAGGCCATTAGGCCCAGAGAAAGCTACTTGGAGCTATGCAAGATAATTCCTTGCTGTACCAGAGGGCGTTTTTTTTGCATTTATTCCTTTTTGCCTCACTTGGCCTATAGCAACACCACAGCAAAACAAGGAGTAAAAAGGGACAATTATCTGGAAAACTCAGATTTCGTTCAACACATATCATTGACTGTCTATTATTTGCCAGATAGTGCAATAGATATTGAAGCTACAGAGTTGAAGAAGACATAGTTCTAGCTTTCAAGAAGTTCAAATCTCATGGGAAGAGAGACATGTAAGTATAATACAATGTGCAGCTTGATAAAAGAATGCCAGCAATCATAAAGTATAAAGAATATGATTAATAAGCTATGTTCAATAGCTGGATGAGGAAGAGAAGGGAACTTAAAAGAATGAGATAAAAGCATGGGAAAAGACCTAGAAGGCATAAAAAATGATATATTGATGGGTAGTGGTGGTTCAGTGTGCATAGAGCATAATGTGTTTGGATGATATTTAAAAATATGACTGGGAAAATTAGAGAGCAAACCAAAGCATTGGGCTTTTATTGAGTAGATTATGCTTCCTCAAAATTTAAGTGTTAATAATCACCTAGGATGCTTCTAAAAATATATTGATTTCTGTTGGAAGGCCCCATCTCTTGATTCAGTAGGTCTGGGCAAAGTTGGGCCCAGGAATCTGCACTTTTAACAAACATGTGAGCTCATTCTGGTGCAGCTCATTGGCAGAGCACGCTTTGAGGGATTGAGGAGGAGTGACATGGTAAGATGTGGGTTTACAAAGTATGGAAATTGTGGAAGTGGAGAAGGACAGTTCAGTCACTGAAACACCAATTTGGAGGTGTCAAAATAGCCTCAGTGAGAGATGACAAGAGCATGAAT